>VXBL01005755.1:784205-832021 GCA_013400195.1 Aramus guarauna | reverse complement strand
TAGTTGTTGGGGGGGTGGATAGGAAGCTGGGGGGGGGGGGGGCAGGCTTGCTTCTGCCTTGCATGAAAAGGTAATTTGTGTAATCACAGCCTTGCTCTCTACTCCCAGCATAGCTAGCTTTTGTTGGATCGTGTGTAGAGATGACTTAGCATTGGGAATAACCACCTCCGTACATACAGAAATTCTGTCTCTAACTGATAATGTGCAAGGGAATCCTATGAGGGGTGGGGGTTACACCAAGGCGTAATACTCCCCTGTGCTGCTTTTGCTCTTGCCTGGTAGTAAGTAAGATTTCAACATGTTCCAGCTCTACTGGTTGGCAAGAGAGAGCCTGAAATCTAGCTAAGGTAAAGCAAGGCCTGAACAGTCTGTGCACCTTGCTCGTTTGCATTCCTGATGAAATTAGGAGGCTAAAGGATTCGTTCAAGATTTCCTTATAATCAAAGTATTGCACAGCTGCTATGTCAGGAGCTTCACACCTGGCTATTGTCTGAGCTGACACATGTTAAAAAAATAAAGTACATCAAAATCCTGAAGCAAACTTTGGAAGCAGCAGCTGGATGTAAAATGGAATGGTGCACACCTAACACTTCAAAGGGGCTTAAACAACAATTTTGAGTGAATTGCTGCCTGTTTTTTTTTCTTAATGCTGTGTTTATGTGGAAACCTAAACATGGCAGCATCCATGCCAACACTCCAAAATATTTTGCTGATAATAATTTGTTGTTCGCACCTCCTACCGTGTTTCATTGGAAGAGGACTGTCCAAGGTGTGAAAATGGAGGTCTTAAGTTAATGGAGCCTGTTTTGATGAATTATGCGTTGTTCATGAATATTTTAATAGCTTACATAAGAGAGGACTGGAAGCTGATTTTTTAATTTAGTCTTTTCAGACTGGGGAGCTGGATGGAGGAGGATTTTTGCATAACAGGAGATTCTTACTATCTGTCTTATACAAAGGATGCTGTTTCATGAAAACATCTCCAACCTACTTTATTTCAACTTGCAAGTGTTTCAGCTGAGATTAACTTTTCAGGTGGAGACACTGACTGATATAAAAGAGCCTGAGACAATGGTGCTTGTTATTTATTGATTTGTGAGGATATAGGTGTCTTTGACCTTATATATTGATTTTACTCTGATGTATGCTTATGTATTCACTTTGAGGTAGGCTTTCATATACCTGCTCTTGGAGGAAGTGCCTGGAGAAAGAGACGAGATGCATAGTGCTTCCCTGAAGAGAGGACTCTCCTCCCTTCCTGCTGTGCTCGTGGTGGCCCTCTTCTGAGGCCCGCTTCGGGACAAAAGCCATGTTCAGACTCGCTCCTGTGCAACTGCCTGAGGGTTGTGACAGAGCCTGGAGCAGGGCCAGGGCCTCCATGCAGACCTCCCAAGTCCCTGTGCTGTGGCCTGACCTCAAGACCAGATTGCATTGTCATTGTTCTGTTTAAATGGTGGCGTCTGGAGAAGGAGAAAGCTCTGTGTAGGACTAAAATAATAATCTTGAACTGATGGTTAAACATCTTTATTGGGCCCAGCAAGAAGCCCCAAGAGCAAGTCTTCAGGACAGAGGATGGAGCACTACTTTTGCGTTTTGGTGAGCTGTTGCAGCCAGCTCATTGAACAGTTATGTAAAGGCAAAGTTTAAAGAAACAGTTGCTTGCTGGGAAGAATAAATGTATGTTTTTCCCTATACCACACAGTGCAAGTGAAACTGCCACTGAGGTGAAGAAAGCCTGTGGCAGTCCCTCTTCTCAGTCATTTGTAAACCTTTGAATGAGTTCCCAATGCGAATTGTTACTCCGCTCTGGAGTGGGCTACTTTTTGGCCAGCTCAAAGAAGCCCCAGAAAATATTGCACCCATATGCGCTTTTTTTTACATTCTCATTAAGTTTATAAAACCCACAAATTTAGACCATCTGTCCTATAAATGTTTCTAAACTACACCAAGATGAAAAAGCTGTTCTAGCTTTTTGATATAAGCGGTCAGCAAACCAAACACAAAACCAGAGCAAAGCAAATATTTTCTTGTCATACATGCTTCCCAACCGTGACGGATGAACTGTTATTTTTTGATGTGTGTTTGGATCCAAATTTTGGAAAGAAATGCCTCCTAGATATGTGCACTTAACACCAAACCAGCTTGATATGAAGAATTCTTGTTGGGGAGGGGGAAACAGAGGGAAAGTTGCACCACATGCTGCCCATGGACTATATTAAAGAAACTGTTTCTTCAATTATTCATCTTCCAACTGACTGCTATAACAAAGCCATCCCAGGCATGGACTGTGTCAGCCCGTTCTCAGGGTAAGGTGTTCACGCTTCTATTCACTCACTTCTCCCCTGGATTAACATCCAGAAGAGTATTTATTGTCTCCACATGAGACTCCAAAGTGGGGTTGGAGCATGATAATGAAGAGAGGCTGTTTGCAGTGCTTGGCTGACAGGTGGGATTAAGCCCAGGTCCTTGTTCACAGGCAAAGGCAACAGGAACCTGTGTATTGCAAAAAGACTCAACAAAGCAAGTGGTAGAAAATGGAAATTTCACTTGAGATCTTTTTTCCTGGCGTTTCCATGAACACAGCAAATTCCCAGCCTAAACCCTTTAGGAATGAGAAGGCACTGTTTAAATTGTACACCCTGCTTTCGTATTTACAGCTAAGTGGAAGAAAAGAAGTCTCTTCTGACTCTATCCAAACAGCATTTTTAGCTTCCTCTGCTATTGCTGTGAGGGTCAGATCCTCTCCCAAATCCTGGGTCGAGGGGGTCTTGTTCTGTAGGATAGACCCTGAGTTTGTATACAGAGATATTCTTATCCATTTGCTTTG
Source organism: Aramus guarauna (assembly GCA_013400195.1). Classification (NCBI taxonomy): domain Eukaryota; kingdom Metazoa; phylum Chordata; class Aves; order Gruiformes; family Aramidae; genus Aramus; species Aramus guarauna. Next base: position 829,194 of record VXBL01005755.1, on the reverse strand, counting down.
GGTCTATTACTACTCAATTACTACAGGCATAACCAGAGCACAGATATGAAGTAGTGTATCATGATATATCCATGGACATGTCTTACTGGTGTGCTGAGGAACCATGAATGGAGCAGTTTGAAGGGAAGCTGTAAATGCTCAGTACACCTGGAAAGCCACATTGAATTATTGTGTCTTTTTGCATGGAGTAGGAGAAGACCGGTGTTCAAGCTATGACAATAATAAGGGATAAATTGTTGCACGTGCAAGCAGTGCTGGCTTTTTTTGGTGTCACTGAATTCAACTTGGCTGCCTTCAGCTATGTTCTGTGCAGATAGCCACAGCTGATACAGTCCTCTGGGCCCCCTTTATCATCAGTAGGAGTTACAGGCAATACTTAAGCACATTTAATCTGGCTTGTATTAATCCTCTGTCTTGGAGGGGAAATTTGACTTAAAAGTGTATTGTCCTTGGCTGTGATTATAGGAGCAATTAAGATAAATAGCTTGTAGATGCCTATATCTGGGCTGAGGAATGCATCCAACTTGTCAGTTCTTCACTGTATGGCAACCTGTTTGTGTCCATAAAGCTGTGGTGCAAAAAAACCAAAGTCCTAGTTAAAACAAAGTAAAAGCCGAGCCATGTTCAACACAGACATCTCGCCTCATGACTCTTCCATGGTGTTTGAAGCTTCTCCATCTTTGCTTGCCCAGCCCAAGTCGGATTCCAATATGCACTTCTTCCAAACTTTTCCTGGCAGTTATCTGTGGGTTAAACATCCTGACTTTATGGCAGCTTTACTGCAGGAGAGCAGGGACCAGCGTGCTAGGACACACTAAATCATTTCTGTGCAGCAGAAGGTATGGTGTGTGCTGTCAGTATTGACTCCAGAGGAGTTGTCTGCCTGTACACCTGTAGGGCTAGTCTCCTCCATTCATTCCTGCTATTTGTGCAAGGTTCATTTAAAAAACCCAAGCAAATTAAAAAAACCCTAGATCAGCACAACGGGTGAATAATATAGTTGACCAATGATTTAAATTCAGTAACCATTTATGCCATCAGTAATGTAGTTCTGTGTCAGTAGGTGAATGAGGGGAGTGCATCCACAGAGAGTCGCTCTTTTTAAAGATAAAGCAAGGCGCAAAAGTTCCAGTGTTCCTGTTTCTCTTCTTGGAGTTTTCCCACGGTGTTCTGCTTTTCCTTAAAACAATTTATGAATGGGGAGAAATTGTACCATTTCTTCTAACTCTCTACCTTCTGTTGCACATGCCTTTGGGTCCTGCTGGCTGATCTGGGAGCCCCTTGGTAGGCTGAGCACCCGTTCTTCTGCTGGAAACGCCTAGCAGGGAGCAGATGGATGAGCGCTGTGACTACGCTTTGCAGGTCAGGTCCCTGGCAGAAATGTGCTGGCCTCTGTCAGAGCTCGGCTGGAGAATCTTGCAAACACTGCGCAAATCATTTTCTTCCATCCTCCTGCTGCTGTGATAATTTAGCCTGGTCTTCAACCCCGGAGTAGTGCTCTGCCTGATTGTGTCACAAGAAGATGGCATGGTTTAGTATGTCAACTGAGGTGCTTCTCGAACAAAACAGTTACTTCAATGAATAGTAGAGTGGCTGAAATAGGTGCATTCTCTGTTAGGTTGGGACAAACCGGTAAATAATTTTGGCTAAAAGCACTGTGTGGATGGAAGAGATGTTGAAAACTTCTCTCAGTGCTTTATCACTATTTCTATATTTTTGGAAATTTGAAATGTTTAATATAGGTTTTACCTGCATAGAACTCTGGGGTTTTTTTTAATTTCTATATCAGATTTTGAACACATAAAGGGACCTAACTAAAGAGAAGAAAACTGTAAAAGGTTACAGACTAATTCCTTTGGAAGACTTGGTTTTGTCAAATGCAAAATTTAAGGTTTATAGTTTCAAGCACAAATCACTTGAAATCCAACATTTTGGGCTGATCGGGAATGATTTTTTTCTTTGTCTGTAAACCCCAAAGTTTACATTTGACACAACCAAGTGGGGCGCTTTTTTTTTTTTTTCTCCCCATGGTCACCCAATGGAAAAGTTCACTCTTTCCGCAGCCTGAGTTATAACTGCTGCGGAAGAAATGCTGCATTCTGTATTTTGGCTCTGCTGACAGGCTGTGCACTGCATTGAGGAATGAGATGTCCTATAGGATGTGCCCTGTTTCCTACCAGGCGCTCCAAGATCGATAGGAGTCTCTGTAGTGACAGCAGAGGATTTTAGATTTACAACTTAGTGGGAGTTGCATAGGTCTTCTGATTTCTGCAGCCTTCTGTGTATGTCTTCCAGTGTTTTATAGGAACTGGAACTGCATCATCAGGCTACGATTGTGGACTTAAAAGTTGTATATACAAGTCATTAAAAAACTGTAAACTAATGTGCCTGTATATGAAAACTTCACATGCACACGTATGCTCGCATACAGGACAAAGATCTGAATTCACTACTGGATTGCCTTACTAATCTGCCAGGCTCAGCAGCCAATCCACAGCTCTTGATAAATCAGTTTAAAAAATAAAGAAAAATTTTGGAACACCCCTTAAGTGAAAGAGGAGGATTGAAAAGAAACATTTTAGAACCAAGGGAGGAAAAAAAGGCAAACCCACAAAGAAGCCATTTTGCAAAAGATTTGGAGAAATCATTAACTCTGCCCCTCTTTTCCCTGCCTCCCCCCGTCCCCAACAGTCGAAATACAAATTGTCAGTGTTCTTTTCAAAGGTTTGCAAAAGTTCAGTTTGCGTCAGGCTAGCTGGTGAAGCCTTTCTGTTCATTCATTTGCAAAAATAAACAGGAAATTTTGCATTTTCATTCCATCCAGCAAAACCCCATTACAGAGCTTTATTACTTTACCGTGATTCCCCTCCGTGCAACAACAGGGGTGTGTGCAGTACTCAAACAGCTGAAACGAATGTCTGAACTTGAAGTGGCGTCATTTATATGAGTAAGAGTACTGCCTTGGGTTTTTTTTAGCCGGTCTTTTCCGAAACAATATAGCTGCCTTACACCCCAGGTTCCCATCCAGGTGGACAGGCATCTCCATGCCCCGTGCTCTGTGGACCTTCGGGCTTTGGCAGCTTGTGGGGGTTTTCCAGAGGAGATCTGGAAAGGGAGGAGGAGCAGAGGTGTAGGGTACTCTGATTATGAAATAGCTTAGGAATTTGGGACACCAGCGAAGCTCTCTGGTTGGTTGTCAGTGATGTCAGCTAATACCTTTGCCAGTAATGCCCAGTAGTTGCCTGCTGTATTTCTAATGCATCGACATACTTCTAGCAAGTTGCATTTCATTTTTTACAGTGTGTTTCTTTAAACAGGTAGAATATTTTATTTTACTGCATGGGGGAAATACTCTTCTTTAAAGGAACTCAGATAACTACAGTAGCCTAATGCTGTTGGATCAGGAGAGCATGAAGAATTAGTATTAGGTGCTGGATCCAGTTGTTGCACTGTCCGTGACATTCACATGTTTGCAACTGATTCATTTAATTGCATGTCCCTGTGGCCAAATACTAATGTCTGTATTCCGCAGATTGTTATCATTACTCCTCTGCCTAATTGTGTTTTACAGTGGGAAGGATGCTTACCACTATATCTATTGTATATATCTGTTTTACTTCTCTCTTGAACCTTAGATGTTCTTAATTGCAATATATAGGGTTACTCTTAGCTGCTGAGTTTGTATTTTTCTCCCTCTGTTGTGCTGCAAGAGGGCAACAAAATGTGTCTGTATGGGTGCAATTAAAGTAGAGGCATGCTGAATTTCTTCCCGCTTGTTCCTCACCTCCATTGTGCATAGAGTTACGTGGAGAAGATTGATGTTTGAATAGTTTTTCTACTTTGGTGAAATGCAGTAAGATATCCAGGTGTTTGAGGTACCACATGAAAATAGAATTGAACTAGTTATGAACTAGAATTGAAAGGTTATGCTGCAATATTTAAATATGCATGAGTTAATCCATGTGGTTGAATTGTACAAGCAAAGATGCAATTCTTTTGGCTTTTACATTGCTTTGTGTCGTAGCAGCATTTGACTACTTTGCACAAATATCAGTAGCTCTGGCAAAGCTCCAGAATAGTCTGTGGTATCTGACATCAAGTTATTTCATCATCATGGGCAAAACTCAGTTTGAGCTGGGTGTCATCTTTAGCTGTTACAGTTTTGCACTTGTGTGTGTTGGACACGCAGGGATAGGAAGACATAACCCTGCAGCTAGTTCCCTACGATCTCTGGACCTTCTGAGCCATGGGTACAGTGTGCTTGTACAAAATCAGACTTCCTCAGTAGCGCTTTCACTCCACAAGTACCCAAGATGAGCGTTTATTAGTAATTTAGTTGCTTGGATTTGTCTGTTGTGCCCTCTATCTGTGGGTTTAGGTGAGCAAACTAAAAACAGCTATAATCTTTTTAGGTATGCTCAAGAGCATATTACTAAAAGCATTGCTATTAATAAGGAGAAATAATACAAAACTTTTTCTGTCTCTTTCTGAACGCATACTTTCTCTCAATACTTTTGACCGCTGTAGCAGAGGACCCTGCTTCTCAGTTACCAGATGCATTTCCATCAACTCCTCTCTCCAGTGCACAAGCATCATTTCAGTTGCCAAACCCAGGAATTGATCCCAAGCTCACGGAAATTTACAGGAAGCATTTCTGTTAGGTTCAGCAAAATGTGCATTGGATGTGTGCTACAGAAAGGCTGCTGCTCAAAAATAAAACAGGTGACTGTTGCCAGCAGCAGTGACAGCTCTAGTATGGACCTGAGTCTTCTCCAAGAGGCACATGCTGTCTGCCAGCTGATCCATCCTTCAGTTAAGAGGTTCTGCCAAACTTGTTAAATCTTGCAGTGTTTTGACGGCTTTGTGTGTATACAGAAAGTAGGGGTTTCCCTGTCACACGTCAGAAGAGGACCACCAAGTGACCCTGTTATATGTGGTTTTAAAGAGACAAAATTACTGGTGTGCAAGCTTTTCTATTGACAGAACAGCCTCAATTCACTTATTTAGTTTTATTTACAGTGAGCTAGATAAGCAGAGTTGCAAATAAATGTAGTTATTAAACTGTTTCACTAGAACACAAACCTAGCAATTTTCTGAATTCAGTATGGCTCTTCAACTGATGAGAAATTATGGATAACGGTGCTGGACAACGTATGCCTCTTAAATTCCACCTTTTAAATCGAGGACTCCTTATGCCTTTGTATGTCAGCAGGTAAAGGAATCAGGTTATGATGTGAATGAAGTTCACAGAAAGGTTAATAACTTTATAATTAGCACTGGCTGGGAGATAAGCAAATCAGCATTCAAATATGCAAAGTAGGGAAGAAAAATTCCCGTTAACTTTTCAGGTTGCTATTAGTAGGCCTTATTTCTTTACTTTTTTGATGAGGAACAGCTGTGGATTAGCACAGGGTAATCAGAGGCAGTAGACAACCTGGTAGGGTCATTGTGCACTGCTCCTTTGAAATGTTCAAGTTTATGGGGTGTCAGAGCAAGCTGGGGCATGAACCGACTGGGCTGAGTTATAACAATAGGTTGAATCACAAAGGACCGGACCATCAGCTGGTTGAGATCAGCAGAGCTCTGCAGTGCAGATAAATCCATTTATTCCAGGTGGGGATTTGCCCCCAAAAGCTTTATCCTTATATCTGCCAAATTTCTATCAGCACAAAAATTTGATGTGATCTTGGTTGGGTAAATGATTGTTACAGTCACCCCAAATGAGTGTTTCTGTAATGGAAAGATTTTAAAAGGTGACCACATTGAGCCATGACCTCATTTTTAGAAATAAGCAAAGACTGCTCTTTTTGTGCAGGCTGTGTTTTGAAAGATGACTTTTTTTCTAAATTGGAGATTGCTTTTTGAAAAATATAATTTTGCTTTAAATTAACGTATGAAAAGTATTCTCTTTTGGGGTGTTTTTTATTTCTCCAGTTGTATGGCTTTGCTCTTTTGCCTCCCCCCCAGCCCCTCCTCCAAAGGTTGGTCTTCCAGGTTTTTTAACTACCTAAATTGAAAAACAGCAGTGGAAAAAAAATTGAAGAGAAAAAGGAAAACAAATGATGGAAGAAGAAAATCAGAAAAATATTGGGGGGGGAAAGCAATAAAATGAACTAAAATGCCAAAAGAATACTGATCCCATTTAAAGAAAAAGTAATTTTTAAAAGCCTGTCATTTCAATACTTTTCTATTTTTTCCACTAGCTCTAATTCCAGTTTATTTTTTGCACAGAAAATATGAAGCCTTGTCTATCAGTGTATGGTCCATTTCAAAATTTTAAAAGTCTTTGTGCGTTGCTTACTCCCTACCATGTCCCCTGGAGATTCAGTGGTTTGAGTTTTGTTGTTGGTTTTTTGGAGGGTTTTGTTTCTTTAAGTTATGCCATACTTAAGTTCAACAGAAGTTGTGTGAAATAAATTCCTAGACCAGCATTGAACATCTCAGCTGAGCACTTTTGGAGGTGAAGCAAATTTATTTAGTGTTGGTGCCTTCTTGTGCGAGATTAACAGATAAGTAGGTTAAAATGGGTGGGGGTCCTTTCTCTTTCTTTTCCACCCATGCTTGAAATTGCTGTAGGTGTGACTCAATACAGAACAGGAACAGCTGTTAAATCATAAAAAACAAAACTTTTCAGTAGAAAGGGACTTTGACCAGAAATTCCATTTTTAGTGGAAATTGTGATAGATTTGACACACTGTTGTTTTTTGTCACAGCTTCTCCCACATTAGCTCGCTTGAGCACCGAGGATTAATTCTTGAGGATAGACTGTATTAGCTTTCCTTAACCAAACTCAGGTCTTTTTATAGATACTGCAATGCTGCATGTTTCTTGTGACTCCGTCCAGCCTACCATGTCATCAGCTTCTTCCATGTCTGTGGTGAGGGAGAAAGGAAGCCAGTACAGAGTTGGAGGCTTTGCATTGGTACCTTCATAAGAATCTGCATTTCCCTGTACTAGCTTTCAGCATCACATCTTTGCCAGACTGCCTCAGCCTTATTTCAGGGTTTAGTGGCCAGATACTACATATTCAGATCTTGTCATGCATAAGATTGGAAGGAAAATTAATCATAAAACATTGATATTTTATTTACAGTTGGCTTGATCAGAATCAAAGTCAAGTTTCCTTTTAGCTTAATGAATTCACATCTGCAGTCCAGCAGGCAGACCGGTCGTGTCTGAGCAGGAGTAGTGCTGACAAGGGTAAGAGCTGATCAGCTATGTCTCGTTTTGCGATTAAGAGTCAAATGTCAGGACGCTTACTGTGCCCCAGTGCTGGAGTCTCAGCGTAGCAGAGAGGGTGATGTTACCAGTTCCCGTGGGGAGGCTATGAAATTCCTCCCAGTCCAGCAGCAACGGTGTAACAGAGGAGGGTCACCTGTCAAAGTGTGAATTCTGGGTCAGACTCGGTCAAAGTAAAGAGGATAAAACAAACAGGGAAATGATGGGCAAATTTTGAAAGAGATTCTCAGCTTGTGTGAAATCATTCAAAGTTTATTCTGGGTGACACCAGCCAAAGGTCTTGTGGGCACCTTTTGGGCACATCTGAACAGAGTGGTCCTTTTTTCGTGCAAAATTGGGCATTTGGGAAGAGGCGTTAGCAGCAGTTGAGTACAGATTTGGCAAAGCCTTCTTCACCATCACCTGTTGAAATGTATCAAAAGCTGAACTCCCCCATACACTCCTTCAGGGTCCCGTTCCGATAACAAAAATTTAAATTATAGCCTGTTAATTTTAAAATGGATTTTTTTTCCTTGCATGCATATTATGTGGGGTGGTTATTTTTCAAATCAACCATGGGAATTTATGCACTCTTGAAACAAAAAAAAAAAAATAGAAAGAACTGAAAGCATCCAAACTGTTACCAATGATTTAGGATAATACGCTAATTGAAACGTCAATATTGTTTCCTACAACTAGTATTATAGTTTATTTTTCCTATTGCAAAACCTGTAGCTTATGCAACTAATGTCAATGGAGCTATGCTAATTTATGTCAGCTGGTCTGACATTTTTGCTTATGATTTTTGTCTTGGCAAAACGTGTATATAATATTGTTTTTTCCCAGAAGATTAGCTGAATACTCTTAAAGTCATTATTGACTAATACTGGGGTTAGCCAAGTAGGACTAAGATTTCTTTCGGTAGTGGAAACATCGATCGTTAGGGTGAAACAGATTGTATTTTGCTGAAAGAAAAGCTACTTCTGTTTATTTGTAGGGCATAAACATCCCGTAGGTCTGTTCAGAGTTATAATAGTGTAAATCCATTATAGCTGAGTGGAGACTCAAGCCCGTTATTTTTCAATGAGTGATATTCACCTGTTTGCTTAAATGATGCCAGGTGGGCAGGACCAACTTTTATAACAAATTTAAACTCCTCATAAACAGAGCTTTAACTTCCCCTCTCCTTTGATTTTTGTACTGCAGGTCCCGAGAATGATGGGGACATCTGCACCTTTGTGGTGAGGCATAAGAGCAGGTGAAGGAAAAATCATTTGTCCTTATCCTCACTGTGTTGAACAGATTTGCCTGCTCATGAGATCACAGATCATCTGGGGGGGAATTAAGTTACACTAATTTTTGAAAATTTAACACTTTCTAAAACCTGAAACTCAAAGCCTGGCCCTGTTTTGCCAGCAAGCCCCTTTTGCAAACAAGTGACCTCAACTTCAACGGGTGTAATTGCCCTCTGACTCCTCCGAGTAATGCTGACTTACGCCAGGTTGATCATACAACACACAAGCTGGTATGGATTTGGCCATGATGTGGTGGAGCAGGATCTGCAGCAGGTAAGAAACCTGGACAGTAAATGGAAGCAGCAAGATTTGCTGTGATGTGAATGGTGATGATGGAGGAAAAATGGGTATTGGGTGGAGAAAAGTCACAGAAGGGAGAGGCTGTGCCAGGTATAGAAAATATCAGTAGTTTGGGTATTGGCATTAGACCTGTCTCCTAAATTCATCTGAGGGTGCAGAGTAATGAGGAAAGGTGATTATGAGAGTTTCTTTCCCTGATAAGATATTTCAGAACTGTATCTGGCTGAAGTCTGGTATCAGTATTTTGATTTTGCAGTGGGTGAGTCTGCATTGTTCTTTAAAGTGCCAGACATTCAGCTCACAGTAAGGTCTTCAGCTTTATTTTGGGTGAACTGAAATTTCTGTGAAAATATAAGACTCAGGAGAAAGAATTGCAGTAATCCTTTGTGGCTGTGACCAGCAACAGGTCCAACCATTTTCAGGTCTGCAGAAGCCTGGCAGGATTAAATGTTAGGCAGAGTCCTAAAAAGACAGCAAGCTGTTTCAGTACATCACCAGGCTTCTGAACAGACAGAGGCTTGTGGTTCCAAGGTGAACTCACACGTTTCTTACAGATGTGCAGACTGGTCTTCTCCAGAAATTGCACGCAGCAAGGTTTGGGTTAAGCGATGTTTTACCTACGTTCTAAGTCAATGTTTCCACATCTGACCTTTACTGTCTGTTTAAAAATCAATTGGAAAATCGATGTGCAAGCATGTCCTGTCCATGCAATTGTGTGAAGGTCACCCACTCATACTCAGAAAAGCTCTCCAGTTATGATCTCCTTCCTGTAGAGTCCTGGTTTTGGCAGATACTGCGTGGCTGGAGCTCTATTAATTTTTATGTGCTTTCATTCTTTTAATATGTGATTTATTTTTTTATGAATTCCTGAATACTGGATGTGCCCCCTTTATTCCTTCTGTAACCTCGCCAGTGTCTTCAGTTGACAATATATAACCTAAGCCAGTATAAGCAGCGAACCTTCTCCATTGTGGGGTTGCTTTTGTGGTTTGGGATTTATTTTTTTTTTGGTCTTACCTGTGCAATGAATGGAAGGCAAACAGAGGCAGACAACTCAGAAATCACTGCTTGGTAGGCTAAGAGTTTTTCAGCTCCTCCTCTGATGTATCCACAAACTGAGCTTTCACAGGGAAAATATAGTGCTGGTGTAAAAGACAAATCCTTATCTGAAATCCTCGTCTGGTGTTCCTGTGTGCTCTGGCACTGTGGGTGAGGTATATGGGATCCGCCGCTGTTTGTCAGGAAAACCTAGCAGCTGCTCCTCCGAACCTGTACAAGGCTGCTGCCCCGCTCCTGGCTGCAGGAGGAAAGGCAGGCTTCTCTCTTTAATAACGTATAAGCTAAGATGAGCCAACAAAGCAGGGATGAACAGACAGCCACTAACCACGTCTCTTTATTTAGGCTCATAGTTATGTTTTAATTTAGGACACAGTGCATTTTTGTCAGTTCCAGGGTATTCTCATGGAACTCATTTTGGGGGCTTTCTGAAAACATTTTGTCCTAGCTATCGTCAGGAGATGTTATTACCAGTTGTAAATCTTCAGTCAGGCAAACCAGTTTTGATACAAACAACTGGTCTGTAATAAAGCACACTTGACCTTCTTTAAATCCTTCAGATCAAACTGCTTAGACATTTTTATCATTCTCCTTCCTGCCTTTTGGTGGCAAGATATCAGTAATATACTGTTCTGTACACGTTTGCAAAACTCATGGTGTCCAAACAGATGATTTTTATGGTTGATTGGATGCTGTCAGCAGTGCTGATGCTGATTTCAGCAAGCCAAGAGTTTACTCAGTGTAAAGCAACTATACTCTGAGATGACTGTGCACAGAAGTCAGGTCTTACAGGCAATGCTGGATAAAGGCTCACCAAGGTCTGACAGCTGTCCAAGGGAACTGGAGTTCCTATCAAGGACAGCTTCCCAAAGGAAACCATCCGTCTCCCTTTTGTGTTGACCTGGATGCTGCGCTCCATTCTAACTCCAGTGGGTGTAGCTGGTGATTTCCCAGCACTCCTGTAAGGTGTCCTGTATCTTGAGCCTTGGCAGCCCGTGACATCTTTACATGGTAGATGGATTTGGCTGGAAGACTCCGGCTTACTTTTGTTCAGGTTTCTTGTACTCTAGCTTTCCACAATAAATGTCTTTCTATAAATTCTTGGCTGACCAAAGAAGTCTGGCTAATCTGAACTTCTGGATGCTTATCAAAACCAAAGCTTGAATTTAATCCACTGTGAATCCTAGTCTATTTTTAATGCTGCTGTTTGGAAGCATGGCTCCATGTGCTCTTAATAAAATAGTGGAAACAACATGCGGCAACTTTGTAAACAAACTTAAAAACTATTATTTTTTTTTTTAAAGAGCCAACTTATTTGTAAATAATCTACACCAGATGTTGGCCATGACATAAATTTCCACTATTAATACCTTTTTATATGGCCTTGGATAAATCACAAGTCTTTGCCTCAGTTCCCCACCCAAAAAAAGGTGTGGTAGCTTCTGAGGACGTTAATGCTTCAGGAAGAAGGGTTATTTAAATAACTAAGAGACAACATTTGTGCTTAGACCATAGTGGTGAGTACTGGAACCTAGAAGCTCTTACAGGCATATTTCTAATAGAAAATAGCCATGATTGTAGGACTTGTAGCAAAGGCACAGCATAGTCCAGCCTGTGTGTTTATATATTTAGTGTATGTTTTGGTTAAGGTTACTTGTAGTTGTGTTGAAGTCTCTGGCCTAATAGTTGGGGCAGAGCCTGACCTAATTAAGCTTATAGGTTGGCTTTTCTGGAAAAGAAGCTTGAGGTACACCTACTTGGAACATTTCCAGGATGTGATTTTGATTTATGGGTGAGATTTTCCAAAGCTGGAGCCTGAAGTAAGATTTGCAAGGAGACTTGGATTTCTTCATCATCAAAAGGTATTGAGCTGCCAATTTGGTTAGAGATTACTTTTTTTTAAGGTAGTTGACCTGATTACTTCAGTGGTCAAAGACAACACCATGGTATTGCCCTAACTGTCAGTCAATTAGGTTGAGCAGCCATAAGTATTTTCAGCTCAAGGTCAGTGGCAAAACCCTGTTGTTTGCTTAAGTGTCATCCTGGACCTGCTGATCCTCCTGAAAAGTGACTGTGCTGGCCTTACTGCAGTTTCTAGTTTGGAGGTTGGCAGAACCAGCTCAATGATGGTTGGCACCAACAGTACAGACATGCCCTTGGTTGCTTTCAACCTGAATTTCAGGCTTTTGAGACAGACAGAGACAGATGAATTTTCTGAATTGTGTTCCCACTGAAGCAAATAAATATAATAGCTCGCACTTTCTAAATTCTTCAGTCCCATTCACCAGCTCAAGAACATGGCAGAAGTTCACATTGCTTTCTGGCAGAGCTGAGGAGTGGGTTTTTTCCCCACCCAAAACCTGAATTCTTGAGATAGTCGCTTGTTTTGGTGTCAAAGTAGGAATTGTTAGCAACAAAGTTGTTTTAAGGCCCTTTGTGTAGTGGTGACATTGAGAGGCAACAGTGGAAAATAAATATATATTTCTGTAATTAGAAAATGAATCATACAAGAGTAAGTTTTCTTAGATATCTGCTGTCTTCCTAGCAATGAAGTGAGACACTAGCTTGAATGCATGATTTAAAAAAAAAAAGTGTAAGTTCTAAATCAGTCTCTTTTTTTTTTTTTTTTTAGTGAAGTGTCAGTTTTTCTGCATACCTGACAGCACTTGCACTGGTTTTGTTGCTGAGCATTTCCCTCACATAAAGAACTTCTCTGTATTCTTCTAATAATGAAAATATCAAAACCTTATTCTAGTCTTCTTTCAGTGCTGACTTGGTTTTAATTTCAAATTAGTTTATTTGCTTTTCCATCACCATACACAAAAATGCATGAAAACTGAAGGAGAAAAGACCAGATTTACAGATCAGCTGTAATATAAAGCTTCCCAGCCCTGAAGTCAGCAGGACCAAATGTATCCGATAGAGCAGCAGCTGAGGAGCTCCCCTCCAACTTCCCTCAAGGAGAGATAAAAGAGGATTGCGAGGCAGAGTTTAAAAAAACAAACAAACAAACAAACAAAAAAAAACCCAAACAAAACAAACAAACAAACAAAACCCACCCAAACCATGTTTTCATTCATCATCGCACAAAGCTGCAGCGTGGATTGTAGCTGTGCACCTGCAGCTGTGTTCTAGTTTGACCTTTCTTGTTATCCCTGCCAAAAAATAGATCTTGACAATAAATTCAGAAGAAGCTGGTATGGTTTAGAAAACAATAGTGGTGTCTCATTTCTCTTTTATTATTTCCATATCTGAGGGGTGAGTCTGAAAGAGGAAGCCCATGTGCAGGTGGAAATGGAATGGGTAAGATTTAGCAGTATGCATGGTGGAGCAGCAACTCAATTTCTGAGGACTTTTTCTGTCTGAGCTAAGCATTCTTTTTAATAGAGAGGGCATTTTCCCTCATAATATAGTGGGTGGCCATTTCTTTTCCTTTAAAATTAAGTGTAGTTTATTGAAAAACTTTCAAAACCTTGGGTTTTTTTCATTGTTAAAGTGAACTTTTTTAAAAAACATAAAATGCTAACAATGGCTATTCCTATAAAAGTGTTTCCTGGGGGTAAGGAAAGGAATGTTTCCTAAGCACTCCTAGACTGCCATGCTTTTATGCCTTATTCAAATCTTCCTTCCAGTTGGGTTTTTCCCCCTTTAGGGATGGGGTGAGGGGGAACAGAACAAGCTGCAAGCTCAGGATAGGTTTTCTAGAACTGGTACTCAGAAAGACTGGCAGCTGAGGATTGCTTCATTACATTTCCTGATAAGTAAACGGCGTAAGAGGGGCCAGTCTGCCTCCTTTCCCCCAGGTTTGAGTTGGGATGCAGGGGTGTAAGTTCAGGTCTGTGCTCCCAGCACTGCAGAGCACACAGCGGTCAGAGAGGTTGAGAGAGCATTGTTTGGGGCAGCTCTGATTCCACCCGCAGCGCCGGGGTGGATGGCTCCAGCAAAGGGCTGAGCTACCAAAGGATGTGTCTGTCTTCCCCTTTTGATGGATGTCTCTGGGTACCGAGCCCTCGTTGCTGAGCCAATCCAGCCAAGCTGCACGCACGTGCACTATTTCCTTCTCTTCTTGCAGGACCATGCCATTTTTCTTCCTATCGCAACTCCATCCCTCAAACATCTTTCAACGGCTCTTCCATATGCATTTGCTTGCACTTAGTCCTGTTTTTCCTGTCATCTATCCCCTCAGTAGAAAGAAGAAAGAAAGGATCAGTTCTGCCCGTTTTTCTTGTAGTGTGCAGAGGTACATGTCTAACCTTAGCACGAGTTTTATCCAAAGCCTGCTGGATTCAGTGAGTCTTTGTCTCACATTCTGAATTGCTTGAATTCCCCCTGTTCCCTTCTCCTAGCTACCACTTCTCTTTTACCTCTTTTGGCTTGTATCCTGACTGTATCTGCAGTGTCTTCTTCCCAAAACACATTCATTAGGTGTGGTGGAACGTATGCAGAAAGTTTTGGGACTCACGTAAGAAAAACATTAATAAAACCCACTAGTAATGGAATTCTCTATTAAATATAAATCTGGTTAATCTGTGAGCAGGGCAAGTCCTGAACACAAGCTTGATACCTGGGAACATCAGATGGTTGTCGCTGGGGCAGGTTTTTTTTATTTTGTACACCTCCACCAGCCCTGTTTTATGCTGAAGCATGCCCAACCTGTAATAACTTGTGTGTTTTCAGAAACAAGCCCTCGTTGTATTTGTAGTACTTAGCCTTAAATAAAAGTTAGATTCAGACTAAGTCTGTTAGTTAAGTGGTGTGTACTGAACCTTTTGTTCCCATTTTTGTCATATATACAACTATATGTAGCACTGGTGGGACTGGGTTTGCTCTCACCGATGTCTGAGATGGTCACTATTTGCAGTAGTTGAGCTGAGTTGGACTGAGGCTGCTTTAAGGAAGGGTCATACAGATACATATGAAATCACTGAAGGTCTGTGTTAGATACCATCCAGCAATTCAGCGCAGAAATGGTATTGAGTCAGCTGGAAAACTACATCAGAGTTCAGGGAGGAGAAGAATGCGCTGGCTTGTCCCATGAACCGACTCCTTTCTCGAGGAGGGAAGTGTTCACCAAGTATTAACATACTTGTGTATTTGATTTAATTTTCCAGTGTAATTTGCAGACTTTACCACACTCTTATCTCAACATTTTCAGGAAATTGAGCCCTTTATTCAAAAACATAAATGTAGAAAAAACTTCCATTTGCCCTCAATTATCTTCCCCCCACATCCCCCTTCAGTTTGGGCAAACAAAATAATTCAGGTAAAACTTTCCCAAATGAGCTTTGTGACCAGGGGGGAAAAAGTAATTACTATGTTCAAGGAAAATAGATATTTTCTTCTAATTAAAAATCCAATTTTCCATGAGAGTGGAAGAAAGTAAAGTTCAACCTCTCTAGTCACAGTGAAGTGCATGGAGAAAATTGCACAGATGGCAGCTCTAAGAATGAGCAAGTGGAGACAGGTAGAAAGCTCAAACTTTGTAGGCTGTGCATATGCATTGACTGCTTTTTAGCATCCCTTGGAGATGCTATTATTTGGCTTTTTCCTCTTTTGACTGTGGAATTTTTCCCGTTTCCTACTCCTATTTAGATAATTTAGAAAAAAATGTGAAAAAGGCAGGGAGGGGAAGTCCAAATAAAACTTAATTATTTTTGAACCAGCTTCTTATTTTAGCTTGAAACTTCCAGAAAAGACTTCTCTTAACCCTCTATGAAGGGAGGGGGGGCAAATATTTTCCGCCTGTAGCTGTGCTAATCCAACATATTGCTGCCATAATAGTCTGCCTGATGTGCAGTAGATTTTCAATTGATTTAAAGGGGTGAATTTGTGTCTGAAATTTCAGAATACAGATACAGAGCCAGGTGAATGAGGTAAGTGACCACAAGATTTAACGAATAACCACAGCTTCCTTCCGTCCCGTTGTGTGCGCTCGTGGCTAAGACTTCGGCTCAAAGGGAAAGAGCAAAGACACAAAGAAAGTTCTGTAGCTTTCACAGTGGTTGTCCTCTTTCAGGGTGGTTTTTTTGCTGCTTTGAAGGCATATTTCATGGGACACTTCACAGACTCAATGCAGCTCATCAGCAAATGGGTGCTACGCGCACCAGGCCTGTAAGAGGGCAGGCATTTGTTTTCACTGCATGTCAGGGGCTTTCAGTCCTGCACCAACGCTGAACGTCTCATCCTTCTGTGGATCAAGTTCAGGTTTTTGCGCAACCTGAAATGCGTGCAGCAAATCAGAATTTACTCTATAGGTACAGTCTCTGATTAAAATCCTGGCAGAGTATTTTTTGATTCTGACAACGTAACAGGCCACAGCTGATTAATAAGCATCAGGCGCTAAAGTTCAGAGATGAAACTCCGTTGATGACAAGGCTTAAATTATCCTCTTTCCTATTTATTTTCCCCTACGCATCTGAATGTGTATAAAAGCCCTGGCAAATGCACCATTTTAGAGTTTGTAGATAATGTTTGTTTAAAAATACTTAAACTACCAGCTCCACAGGATAGGCTTTCCTTTATAAAATAAACAGCCACTTATTTGATAACCATTAGTGCATAAAACTTAAATATGAAAAACATGCAAAACCAGGCCAGCGCACAGGCTCAGGCAATGCAGGAGTGTCTGTGCCTTGGCTTTGGCGCGAGTTTTGCCAGTGTTACGAAATCAACCTCAGGCTTTCCAGGATGGTGGATCAGCCCCCAGCAGCCCTGAGAAATTGGCTGATGAAATGTGCAGATGCATTAGAAGTAATAGTTTGGGGATGCTCACTCCACCCCACACCCCCCAACCCCCTGCTTTCTGAGCCTTTTTGTGGGGGCTTGCTTTTGCGTTCTCTATAGTCCCAAGGGCCAGAGATCCATTTTTCTACTTGCTGTGATTGGGGAAAATATTAGAAAGGACAAAAGTTCTGACCAGAACATATCCATCAACAGGAACAGTGCAAAGAATTGTGCTACTGTATGATCAGGCTGCGTGTGCTTCAGCAGCCAGCAATAATACCGTAACCTGCTATCACATGGGTGATCCACAGGTGGATCATTTGGCTGGGCTTTGCTACCTAAATTCCAACTAATTTTTTATTTCTGTTTTTTAATCTAGCCCTGTATCAGTACCTTCTTTCCAGGTATATATTTTCACTGATTTAAGCATGTGATAAAGGAGGCCAAATATGTTGGTCTTCATGCACATGTAGCAAAATAAGTATGATGCATATATTTGTCCCTGTCTTGTCTCTTAATTGTTGACTGTTTGTAGACCCTCTCAATATGTTTTATTTTGCTGTACTTATTTCTTATGATGCCTAGTTCAGTAGGAGCATGCTATCACTTAGGACCTCTAAGAACTGCTGCAATACAAATACCAGTAAACACAAATGTAGAAAAGGAAAACTGGCCTACAAATGGGCTCAGGCTGGAATTTGAAGCTTATGTGGTTCATGTGGTTTGCTGTCATCTAGGGAAGTGACTCTGTTCTTCTGTTGCCCCAGCTCCTGAGTCAGATCTGCTTTAGACTTCTCCATGTGACAAATATGATGTGTATTTTTTTTTTAAATACTTTTCTAGTGCTCTAGAAAGAGCTTGCACAGATGGTGACACCAACTAAATCACTCTCTCCCTAGCAGAGTTACTTTGCACAGGGAACTGGTAGGTTATTTTGCTGATTTAACTTGTTCCTCCTCCGGGAGGACTTACTTCTGTTGTGTTGTTGGTGCAGCTTTTTATTACTGAGTTCTCCTAAATGCAGATAGTGTTGCCTAACTTTATGTTAAGGAAACCAGACCCCAGCTGATTCTATGTAGGATACAGTCAAGGGAGTATATTCTTAATTAATGAACACGTCAGGTCACACTAACTGATGGCCTGGTCTCAGCCAGGTTTAAATACTTTGTTTGAAATAGCTTATCAAAGATTAAATAATTAAGAAGTAACAGACTGAGGAGTGAAGTCTGCATATCCCTGATCTCTAGTCCGCTGTTCTTGTCACTCAGCAAAATAGTCTGTCTTAAAAAGAGGATAACATTGCTCTGTCTACAGGGCAAACTACTAGAGAGACAGGGTTTTCAGACAATATTTTCCAATGTATCTGTGTATGGAAAGCCGGCAAGAGAATTTCTGCCCGCGTTCACACATATGCAACCCAAGTTTGCAGTTAACTGAGTGCAAAATGCATACACAAATATATTAGAAAACATGTGTGTTTTATAAGGATCGTACTACTGCTTTTCAGCATGGTTTTATTTAATGAAAGTTAACATGATATATGGTAATTGTTTGTGCAGTTATGAGTCTTTGTTGACGTAAGCATGCAGTCATGAACCCACTTCTAGCACATGGTTTTAATTTTTTCTTTGTTACTTTCATGATTTGACACTCTTAGCCAAATAAAATATTTTTTGAGAATTGATTAATGAACGTTCCCTGATTTATAACAAGACTGATTTATAGAGCATTAATAAAGAATAACAAAGTTTACCCTAAGATGACTTAGTCTTCCACTTCTGGTAGCTTACTAATGTGGCAGGTGGTAGAAGATAGCTAAAACATTGTAATGAAAAAGGCACTGCAAAATTCCAGATTTTTTTCCACAGGAATCCAGAAATGGGAAAGCTCTTACTACGTATGCTAATATTTGTGCAGCCCTGTCCTTCAGATGACTGCAGCAGGTCTGAGTAATCTGCTATGGAAACAGTAGTTCTTACTCTCTTAATACAATTTTCTAGTGATGCCTAGTAACGTAGGTGACTTGCATCTTGCTTGTGGTGGAAGTGACCTAAACTTGGTGATCTTATGAACTGACACCTTTGTAAACTGGCAGTGTTGATATCTACACGTGCGCCTTCGCTGAGACGGGGAGAATTGGGCAAAATGAGACACCTCATGATCTTCAGAAAATCGATGCATACTGCATCTGGCATAGCAGCAAGACAAGTACTGGTCTAATAACTTTCTGGCATGCTCCCTCTGTAGACATGACGTTTGTGGAAATGTAATTACATTTCATAAAAGAAAAAGGAATTACAACAGAATGGAAAAGAAACGCCAACTCAGTCGACACGAACAAATACCCTATAAGGCTGAATGATAATCATGTTAGTATCAATTATACGATAATTCTTACTGTAGTTCTGCTATTTGAGTGTCTCATTAATTTAACTATGTAAAAATCCATGATTTTGATCCTTTTCTTCCTGCCGTAATCAAAGCTTTTCATCAATTTTTGTATGTGGATCCACTGCGTGGAGCCTGTGCCAGATGACCAGCTTCATTTGCGCGGGTTGCAGGTTTAGCAGACTGCAACGATCTTCTTCCACGTGCCTCTTTCTCAGTGCACCTTTATCCTGGCGTGGTAAAAGCATCCCAATCTCAGTCTAGCACTACACCCAGCAAAAATGAAATTACTGTAGACGACTGAGATTTTGGAGATGCCTTCTACCTGTCCGCTATGCTCTGGGCTGTCAATGATAGCTCATGTCACAGCTCTGTCCCTACCACTTGGATCGAATTCAAATCAGTGACCTACAGCTGAAAAGCAATGCAGGCTGCAGCCAGGTCCTTACTCAGACTTTCTGTACTGTGAGGAGTGAGTTTGCAGGCTCTTATTTAAACTTTCTCACTTTAGCAGTTTCACTTTCTTGCTTCATCGTTTGGGGCAAAATTCTTAAGCAATTTGTGCTCTGTCTCGTATCACCAGACTGAAAATATCATTAGAGATTTCTGCTAGGGTAGCAATTCTTGAACTTGCTCTTTTGCTGCTTCTCCCATTTCAAACCCTACGGAGGCAAGACATGCTTTCATTTATTTCTTGTAAAAAAAAAAAAAATAATCAGATTTTCAACCCTCAGCAGATGCTCTGGACAAGTTTGAGACCAACACTTAATTTCGGCTGCAAATCAGTCCTCTGTGTTGGCTCAGTTAAGGGGGAAAACAGTATCTGGGTACAGGATATAAACATCATCTTACACCAGAGTGAGTTATAGAGTCATGCTACCACCTGGGTTCAGTGATCTGCTGAGGTTGTGATGTCCAAGACAACCATTTCCCCCAGCTCAGACTCTCCCCAGTTTTCTCGTGGCCACAGCAAAGATCTATCTACGAGGTCCCTCTTCAGGGCAGCAGCTGGTTTTCCCAAGCAAACCCTGAACCTCACACAGCCCATCTGTGGGGACAGGGTTTCATTATACTGCTCAGTGCTTGGGTGCCAGCAGCCTATCCAATTTTACAATGAAGTGTATTCCTTGAGTCTGGTTTCCAAACTTCCCTCTATTCCTAAAGAGGGAGTATTCCCCTAAGGCTGCTGGTATTGTCTGGTCTCTATAGTGGCATTAACTTTCAAGTGTTAGCCTGGTTCTGTGCCATCAGAAATAGGTTTTCATCTTGGGTTACTGTAATTTCTGGCTCTTTAATATAAGCCTTCCGAAGTGGAAAATCAGGTAACAGGGAGCAATGGAGAGGTGGAAGAGGATGCATGCCTGGGTCTTTGCTGGAGGGCTTATATCTAAATACAGGTACAAATCAAAGCCACCAAGCTCCTAATAGGTTCTGAATGCTCAAAAGGGGTTAATAGTGGCATGGGGAGGGGCTGTTTTCAGGGCTTAGATCCTGAGATGGCTTTTGCTTGGTATTCATTAGGCAGCAACATTGCCTTTCCAGAGCCCTGATAGCTCAGGGAAGTACCTTAGGTCAGCTGTTGACCGGGGAGCCACAACAGATTCAGCTGAGAGACGTGGCACGCTCTGCCAAATCGTGTGCCCAAAACCAAAATTACCAAATGGAAAGATCAGTGATTCCACACATAAGGCAGCCTAAGCAAAGCTTTAGAAAAAGGTAATAAAATAAAAACCACTAATCTCATGCTGTACCACTGGCAGCATGTATTTACTCAACAGTCCATGTATTTACTTACTCTGTGCCTCAGTTTCTCATCTGTGAAATTATTGGAGTAAGACCTCTCTTCCCTTGGCCTTGTCTACTTAGATTTTTCAGTGCCTCGGGTGAGCCCTGCCTTGTAGGAGGCGGTGCAGAAGCTGGAAGAGCAGGGCCAGGCTCTTTTTCAGATGCACGGTGCTGCAGGTAGTTGCACTACTAAAACAGACGCAGCAGAGACCCGTGGTTGTGTTATCCAGCGCTTTGGTTATGGGCAGACTGAACGCAAACGCCGAATCAGGCAGCAGTGTACTTAGGCGTAGCTCTGGTGCTGGTGTCGAGAAGGGATTTGTAGAGCTGCTTGCTGTAACAAGGATTACAATTGTTAGCATAGCAGGGCACCTACTTTTCATCTTAAATTGCAAAGCTTTGCTCTGTCTGTTGTCCCCTTACACATGTTGCATTGCTCTCTCTGGCATTAAGTTCTCTGAGCAGCAGTGGAATAATAAACTTCTGTGTATGTATTCTGCATTAAGGCCCTATTCAATGCCTAAGACCTAGCTTGGAAGTAAGCCAAAAAGAAACGTGAATTTGTGCATCTGGCTGATGTTCTGTTTGGGGTACTTCTGTTGGGTTTTTGTTGGTTTTGGTTTTGTGTTGGGTTTGTCTTCTGGTTTTTGGGTGGTTGCTTTTTTTCTTTCTTTTTTTTTTTTTTTAATAGGTTCCCCAAAGAGCTACTTGCTCATATTTAGGATTCATCTCTCATGTCTGAGTTGGTCTGTTTGGCATAATTGGCATGTGAATGCGTGCTTAGAGAGCTTGTAAACACTGCAGTGCTAAGAGAAGAATAGAGATACAAGGTGCTAACAGACTTCAAGAATAATGCTTGGGAAAACATGGTTCAGCTCGACCTACTTTTCACTAGCTTTATTCTTTAAAAGCAAAACAAAACTCAACTATTATTTAATTTTCTGAAGGGTTTAAAAGAGCCCTGAAACATTCCATCTGAAATGGAAACCAGGAGAAAATGCCTGAGCACCAGACAGTGTGATATAGAATGCAAGCATAAGATGATGATCATTAGAGAAAAATATCCAGAAAATAAAAACATACTGTATCATTGCTTTTACTAATGGTTGCAATCCATGTTAAGGAGTATCACACCAAAGTTACTTTAACTTGCTGTTTGATAACAGTGGAGCAATAATAGACAAAATAACATAATTCTCGTATTAACAAATATGATTCTAGACTTAAAATACCATGTGGTTGGCCTCTCAGCAGGTTACCATAGAGCAGTCACTGGAATTATCAGACTTTGCTTACTTTCTGGATGGGAAAGTTTTTGAAGGTGCCTGGTATTCCTGCCAGGAGACATTGCCCCGAGCACTGTGTCTGCTGCCTCTGGGACCTCAGCTACTTTAGAAATGAAAATAGTGCATCTGCTAGCCGGTGACAGGCTTACCACCGTGCTAAAAGTGCAAAAATTGATTAGTTTGCTCACTGTAGATAAGTGTCCGAGTTGCTTAATTAATTTGTTGCACCAAGAAAACAATCATGGTAACTTACTGGCAATGGTACGGGAAAGGTTAGAAATGTTGTGGGGACTTTGCTGTTGCTATCGCTTCTGAGTGAACGAACTGAGATACTAAAGGAATCAGTAACAACAAAAAACCTGAAGTAGGTTGTTTTTAATGCTGTAGGAGTTCCCACCTCCCCCAAAGGCAGAATTGATCCAAGGGATAGTGGAGTCACCAAGAAACTTCTGAGTCAGCGGGGTTTTGAATGCCTGCTGTATCAGACATAGACCCCACCATATGAAAGCACTTAAACATATATGCAGTTGTTAGCACGTGGATAGTTTTGATAAGAAAGAGAAATTTCCTTGTAATGCTATGCTGAGGCCTCACGAGATCTCACAAATATGTTTCACTGAAATTGTGTATTACGTTAGATTTGGGCTACATCTCTTGAGCCTTTCCTACCTGAGTGTGTCTCTAGCAAACCTGCCTGGTACAGGATTGAAAAAGGCATTTCCAGATCAGCCTCAGCCAAGTGCTGGCTCACGTGTCCTGGGAACGAAGACAATAAAGTGTGCTGGACCGCAGTCTAGAGTAGCTGCTTCCAGTGAACTGTTTTGAAGTGTCTCCAGCCCAGCCCCGGCAATAAGGACTGGAAGCGCCAGGTGTTGGTAAGGATGAGCAGCCATCCGAGAGAAACTTTCTCTCCCATTTTACATAGAGGTCAGGATGCATGGGGCAATTTTTAGGGGCTCTGTGCCCAGTACTACCCCCATCCTGGGAAGCGGTGACAGTATAGGAAGTGTGATCTGCAATTACAAAAGCTAGTAAAAAGGAGGAGGGGGAGCAAGAAAGAGGATCAACAAGGAAAAACATGAAAGGTGGAATTACTAGGAGAGAAAGAAAAAGAAATCAAGATAAATTGATCAACCGACAAACACAGTCCGAGGGGTCTGAAGGGAGAGAGTAGGTGCTGTCTTTCTGCTCTGCACCTTCGCAGGGCGGCTGTCCAGCCCAGTGCTGGCCTCTGCCCACCACCACGTTACAACTATTGCTTATAGTGGCTGTCCCTCTGCATGTATACGTATGTATATGTACGAGTGAAATCCATCTCATTTTGCTCCCTTTTCTTTTTTTATCTGAAGTTGGATGCAAACGTGCAGAGCTGGGTGAGAACCAGCTCTTAAGGGGGGACGGTGCCACTCCTTTGTAGTGGTTGTGGTGCTGCGTACTGGATGGGGAAAGGTAGGACAAGGCAAGTGCTTGACAGTGATTCCTGCAGCTCTGGAGTAGGGACCTCAGCATTACAAAATGCTCCCTGAACATTGTGCCATTCTCCTGACCTTTGCCGAAGTAGGG
Source organism: Aramus guarauna (assembly GCA_013400195.1). Lineage (NCBI taxonomy): Eukaryota > Metazoa > Chordata > Aves > Gruiformes > Aramidae > Aramus > Aramus guarauna. The sequence goes on along the minus strand of VXBL01005755.1, from coordinate 805,580 downwards.
AAATTCGGTGTTCCAGTTTGCTGATGGAGAAACTCAGATGACCTGTCTCGTAAGTGAAGGTCCCAGGGACAGTCAGCTGTGCTGAACAAAAGCCTGTTCCTCAAGCTAATGCCCTAACTACTGTGCGCTACTCCTACTAAAGCACAGATGTGATGCTTGAGTAAGCTGAGCTGTTAGCTTCCAGGTGGTGTCATTTTGTGTACTGCCATCCTTGAGAGACTTAATTTTCCACTCGTGGGGAAATCCTTTTCCGTGGGTATTGGCATGGAGCAATGAAGACATCCGGTGGCTGGTTGCGTTAATGGCAGGTGAGCGCGTGTTCCTCGCAGGAAGCCTCGCTGAGGTTTTATATAGCCAAAGGTGCTGTGCCAGATCTAGTTAAAGTTTCATGTTGCAGCCACCCACCAAGGCTGGAAGCCCACGCCTTCCACATACAACACTGCATCCTACGCCATGGGGACTGAGTTACCAAGCTGCCTGCCTCTCCCTCAGTCCTGTATTCCTGAATCTACTTGTATACAAAAGGGTCTGGGGAAGAGGTTTCAAGGCTGTTATATTTTTAAATCCCCCTGTCTCCTCCCATGGCTCCTAAGCAACAGCCCGTGAGGATTTCTCCTTGAAAGCTGGTAACCAGTGGACCAGATGCTCTGGTCTTTTCCTCTGGGACTCGCAGCTACAAGTGCTACCAGTGACCTCTGAGGACTCCATAAAAAAAACCAAACCGCGCACTGTTTTCCCATAGACCGTCACTGTGGAAACTACAGTCTTTCTTTGTGCTTCATTCATTTTCAATTTGGCCAGCCCTGCCACTGATATATGGACAAATGAGGAAGCGGCGGAAGAGAAAAGAATACTTGACAGAGGAGACCGGCAAATAAAAACTGTTATGTTACGCTGTCAAGCTCAAGTGTGAATAGTGCTGCACCTGGAGAGCCCTGACAAAGAGGCTGCATTCATGCCCAGTCCCTCGTGTGTGGGAAGCCAGCAGACGTAAAGGAGTTGCCATGTCAGGAGTGTGATTCAGGGGGCCTTTCTTGTTTGGGATTAATCATATAAAAGGGAGGCGTGAGTAAAAATATCCTGTTCACAAGAATATCCTGTCGGCTGGATGTATGTATTGATATTAGCTGAGCAGAGCTGCGGAGAGGTCCGAGACATCTGGGAGATGAATCATCCCCATCCAGAACTGGAGCAATTAGCTACATTTAGACCAGCAAAAGGCCTTGAAAGGTGTCTAATTGAGTGGCTTGCAACTGCGCCAGGAAACAATGTGGATTTGACAAGAATCCCACAATTAATTTCTGTATTGACCTAGTGGGACACCATTTGCTAATGTGGACAGATTATCCTAGATAACTAATTCAATTCTTCCAGCATCCACTGCAGACATAAGTGTTTTGTTAACTAGGAGGAAAGTAAAGGAGGTAGTTAATGGCAAGTCTTTCTTGCAGCCCATTATTAAATCTGTGACCATTTAAACATAAAACGGTGTTTTTGGCAAGGTCAAGGCCACACATTTCTTGGGAGCATAAAGTTCAAAATTCTGCCCTGGCAGCCCCAATGGTTTTGAATCGCTGTATTAAACTACTTTAAACAAGCACACATTTACTCGAGGACAAATTTAGAAGCTTAATAAAGGAAGACATGTCAAATCCAATTTATAGGTATTAAAAAAATAGAAGCAAATTATGTTCTAGGTAGGTGTGCAAACTTAATTTCCCAAGAAAAATAGCAATAATTTCCTTTATAAATACTAAAAATAAAAGCTTTTGAGCTTTCTTTAAATATTTATTTAAACAATGACAATATTTTTAAACATCAGTCTGTATTATATGGAATTGCAATATAAGTATTAAAATTCCTGCTTTTAGTTGGACCAAAAATGTGATGGCTAGACCTGAGAACTTGTTGGCAGATTATGATTGGCAAGATTAAGCCAGAAGTTATTTGTGAAATCCAGAGTTTTGCAATTTATTAGCAATTATCTGTGTGTGTTGTGTATATGTGTGGTGCTCCCCAAGAGGAATAGCTTTTATAGAACAAGTTGAGAAAATAAATAGTAGTGTTCTGGGGAGAAAGGTCTAACTCAATAAGCATGGAGGCAGAAATAGGTTCCTTTTAATGATGGTGACTTTTGCTTTTTTTTCTTGGTGGTCATGTTAGAGGAACTCTCTAGCTTAACTAATCACGTTGGACCTGTGGCTTTGCTATCAAAACTTTTTTCTGAACAAAAGAAGTTTGTACAAAATCATCCCTGCTGAAGCAAAGAGGCTTATAGCTGCTCCTTCACGGTGGCCAGATGCGGAGGTGGGCTGCAAAGCAGTGCAAGTTACCTTTGCATAAGTAGATGCAGATAGGCCAAAAGTCATTTTCTGAGCCAAATTGTGAGTAGGTAAGCTGGAGAGGACTCCCCATGTCATAACTTCCAAGGGAGATGCTTATTAATACAAGGGGAGGCTTGTTTAATTAATTTAGTAAATGCTAGAAAGCCCTCAGGGATATCTGTCTGCCCACCCCCATCGGCATGAATGTAAACTCTCCCCAACACCATCAGGCTGAGTCTGGCTCCACTTCTGCCAGATCAGTAAACTCTTGCTCAAGGTTTGTGGTAGTAGTAATGATTCAAAATAGCTCCATGTTTTACTTCAGGGAGTAGGATTAGGGAGGAAGGTTAGTCTGATGACAGGAGGAGGATTAACTGGATTATTAATCTACAGATTATTCCTGAAGCAATTACAGATGAGTATGTGGCAGATGCTTCAAGGTTTAAAATAAGCCCGGCTTCGCACCTCGCAAACAGCTCAGAGTCGGTCTCACCGAGTGCCCAAGCAGCTTTTTGGAGGGCAATGAGGTCTGCTGCCTTCTTCAGTGCAGCCATGTGCATCTGCTGTGGGGCAGTTTCTGTCCCCGAGAACTTGCACTCTCAGTAGGCAGCAGAGAGAATCCAGGAGGGGGCAAAGGGGCAAACTGGAAATCAGACCTCTGCCCCATGGCAGAGCTCAGCTCTGCTCACCCCCGGGTCTGTCTGAGCAGTTTTTCAGTTAGGTCTGATCTTCCCTTGCTTTGCTGTAGAAGGTAATAAGGAAGGAAACGTGAACTCCAGAAACAATTCATTTTTTTTTAGAGAAAACCCATGTTTGATTTTGCCAGGAGTCAAAATCTTCAAGAAAGAAACTGAATTTTGGAGCAGCTTGTATGCAGTAGGTCACTAGGAATAGCGATTTTGAGTGTTTTGCAGAAATTTCAGTGAGAAGTGGCAAGGCCAGTCCAGACAGCAGGAAAGGCTGGAATGCTCCTGCATTAGCTTGCATTTGCCAAAGACTCCTGACTCTAGATAAAATCTACTCTGGACTGAAAAAATGTTGAATTTTGGTTACAAGAGCTGCATAGGTAGATAGTCTATAATTTTTTTCCTCCAGAAGTTCTTTTAAGATAATACATCTTTTAAACAAAGGAGAAGTTTCCATAAAAAAATGTTAATTCCGCTTTTTCCTCCCCACACTCACCGAAAAATGAAAGCCTTCAATGCTCAAGAACAACAAGAGCAAGTTCTTGGGTCTCATGTTGCCTTTCATTTATTTGTTTAGCTTTCTTTTAAAAATAAATAATTTCATCTACCAAGGTCAAAACAATAGAGCTGCTTTAGAGGGAAATAATCCCTTTTCCTGACCTAAGTGACTCTTACGAGAGGTTATCCAATGGACCAGAACGCAGCTCAGTTAAGTGACCAGATTGCTTTTATGACATTTGTAATATATAAACTTAGAAAAGGAAATCAGACTGATTCCTGTGACAATTGGTTGAGCCCCAGAGAAGGGGATGGCAGCTCATTCCTGCCGAGGAGTGGCTGACAGCGAGCGTATTTTGGGGCCAGTAGCTGTGGTGGTATTTTGATAGAGTTAATGTGGTGGGGGATTACGTATACAACACAACGGTGGAGTTGCTGTTAACTCTAAGTAGTTTCCATTAGCAACAGCAGCAAGAGCAGAAATTAAGAATGAGGCAGCCTTAACTGGTTTGAGTCCACCGAGGAGCTGAGGCACTTGGCCCCAAAGCCAAATTTCAGCCTTAGCGTAAGTGTCCTCCTGTAATGCACAAGGCTAATGCGATGTCAGAAAAGTGTTTACAATTTATTTCCAGTTATTTATTTTAATAATTAAAGTGGAAGTTTGGAGGTTTTTCTTGCTTGTTTTTTAAGGAAGCAGTTGTAAGCTAAAGTTTAGTGGAGCTAAGTGAGGGCAGCCAATAGAGCAGATGTTATTGCCGTACACAGCAGGGAAGTTTCATTTCTTCAGGCTCTGGTAATGTGGTAGAAAAGCGTTGGCAGAAATAGGCAGGATTTCTCCTGTGGCCAAGCTGGTTCTGAATTTCTTGGATATTTGGGGGGGAGGAGGGGAAATGTGGAATAGCACTAGGAACTCATGCATGGAGTTGGTGAGTTTCTACTTAATACAGTGACAGATATAACATAAAGGGCCTGGCAGGTTTTATTCCATTAGTTTTGAGAAGGGTCTCACAGAATGACTGCTGCGGACTCCGGATGTGGTCCCCGGCTCTGTGGTTAGCTGTGCTGAGGACACAAAATGAGTAAGAGGAAGAGATTGTGCAAGATCTTCTCCATGCTTCTCTCCACGCGGAGAGAAGGGATGTGAGCTTGTTTGACTTGGGTAGACGAGTAACCCACTTATTTTGCTGTGAGGACAAAGGCTGAACTTCTCCTGGGCCCAGAAATGACACAACAGTTCTCCTGGAAATCCTGATGAAAGAATTAATTCACAGGCTCCCAGCTCTTCAAGACAGCTCTGCTGGGCAGGGCTGCTCTACAAGCTGTGTTTTAATGCATCCAGGAAAACTTTGTTGTCCTTCCTGCTTCCCAGCCGGAGTTATGGGAAAACACTGGAGAATTAGCAGTACTCATCTAGTCACTGCTCAAATGTCTTGTCTGTGGGCCAGCCAAGGCAAGCTAACAAGCCCACCCATTTAAGTTAAGAATTCCTCTTCTGTCTGAGGTGGTAACTCAAGTTACAGCATGAGCTAACTTTGCAGTGAAAAAGCATTTAAAAAGAATTTTCCTAAGGCCTTTCAATTTTTGGAGGAAACATTAGAAAAATAGGTCATTTCTTCCTTTCACAATGAGATGATGTCTTTCAATAATATTGCTAACCAAGCTTGTTTAGATGAAATAGGAAACACTAAATAAAACAATAATATTTTGATCGTTCATACTTAGAGCTGCAGAAATGATTGTAAAGCTGTGGGTTAGGTCCATTGTTGTGTGAGTAGACTTTGTGATGATTTCTGTTCATCCTTCATGCAAAGGAAGATGTGTCCAGGAGCATGTTTTGTAATACTCCTGAACTCTTGGTAATGTGAGACCTCCTTAAAGCAATCTATTAAATCCTAGCAGAGAAGGGGGAAGAGACCACTGCTTTCTGTGTGTGAATTATGAGGTGTGTGGATTAGCGATGGGAATATTAACGAGGCTTTACAGTACTACTATTAGTTACCTTGTCAATCTTACTGCTGCTGGAGGTCACCAAGTCAAATGTGTGAGCAGACTGGGAAACGGGATGGGTGACTCTTCTACTACAGGAGTTAAAATTTCTTTAAATTTTGCTTCTGAATTGCTTGATCCAGAGCATCAGTGAAAAACTCTGATTTTAAAAAATATAAATAAATAAATAAAAAATCCTCACCCACTCTGCCCCAAATCGAGCACTTGATTCAAGATGCTTCAGAGGAACTATCATTTTATGTGACAGTTACTGCAGACTTGAGAAACAGCTTAAAAAACCTAGCAGTTTTGGGTTTTGACTCCTATGTGATGCTCTTTACTATCTTCCTAAGGGCAGAGCTCCTGGAAGTTCTCACTGAATTTAGAAGCCACAGAGCTGAAGGCTGTCACTTTGTGGATTTAGGAGACCAATTCAAGCTGCATATCTCTGAAAAAATATTTCCAGAGGTCACTTGGTCTGAATGTCTGACAATACTCCCATAGACTGAGGCAAGCTGGTGAATACCAAGCGCTGTGCTCCAGAAGCTGAGCTGTTCTTTGTAGGTGCTCGCATGTTGTCTCTAGCAGTGCAGATCTGGCTCAATCCATAGGTACACTTGTCTGACCTATTTTGAGCCAGCTTAATGGGAATCTATGTCAAATAACTAGTAATGATGGCAGGGGGAACAAAATTATTTGCCTGACAATTGAGTCATCTTTGTTTTCATCTTCCCACAGCTATTAATTTGCTTAAATTCCCCACATCCTTTGTATGACAGTTGTCCTCCTGCCTCTGCTATTGATTCCCTCTGGACTGGAAGTCCACTTGTGTACAGTTGAATTCTTTTTCTTTTTTCCTTGCTGCCGGGAAAATGATGATGTTCTTGTGTTAATTTATTTTTCCTTTTCACCACATGATATCATCTACTTCCAGATGTCTTTTTGGAGTAGATATCAATGATTCAGTCTTGTCTGAAACTGGCATCTGAGTTTTCCACACACGAAAAGGAGCATGTGTTGGAAGGTATCGGTTCATAAGACTCAAGTAATCTTTCATGCACTTGGCATTTGTTGTCCTACTCCTTTCTTAAAGATAACAATCTAATTATAGGCTTTGTTTCAGCACTTCCGTGGACTATGTTGGTGAATCGTGGGTGAAAGGGGCAGAGGAAAACTCTGTAGTATACAGGCAAAAGGTTGGGATGTGAGAATCAAATACCATTCTTACCTTTTCTATTTGACTATAGTGCTGTCCCTGCTTGTTGTGTCCCTGGGAAGAGATCAGTGTGATCTCCCTCAAAGATTAAAAATGCATTTAATGAATCATTTCCCTTCACTGTTTATACGAATTGCAGTATCTAATCACAGAAATATCTATAACATGTATCTTATAAAAAGGAATCATGCATCTTCTGTCTCTGTGGAGAACTTTTCAACATAAAAAGCAAATGCAAGTTAATAATGACTTGTTTTATGTTTACTTTGGGATTTTATTGCTAAATTGCTATTCTGATTTGTCACGGAGAATGCTTTAAGTTATTTCTCTAGCCTTTGTTAACGAACAGCTACGATAGTGCTATTGTGGTACTGACAGCATACTATATCCTATAGGCAGCTGTATTTAATGCAGAGCACTAGAATATTCTTGAAAAAGGGACTCTGCTGCTTCTCATATAGTTCCAGTTAGTATCAACCATCTACATTTGGACAGATCTGTCCCAGCCTAAAGGCAGACAAGTGTGAGAAAAGAAAGAGAGGAATGGCAAGAAAAGGGATTTTCTCAGGGTCACCCAGCAAGGCCAGGAAGAGAACTAACCTGTCCTGTGTGCAGGGGCTTATTTCTCCTGGAGTTACAGATATAAATCCTGATCTGTGGGGAGAGGAAGAGTGTGGTTGTACGCATTCATCTGGCAGGGTTTAGAGCTCACAAGTGAACTCCTGACGGAAGGCACCCTGCAGTGACTGCAGGGTGAGACCTAGTTGGTGTGACTTCAGGTGCCAAACTTCACTGATTCAGTTAACAGACATTTCTAGGGCTGTGTGTCTGGTGGGCACTTCACTTTCTTTTGTGCCTATGTCTTGGATCTCACGCTTCTCTGGGTATGTAATAGTAGCTTTCAGGCACAGAAATGCTGCTTCCTGACTCTTGTGACTAGCTTATCTTTGCTCTGGATTGCTCCAAGGTGCCCAGCTTTCACCTGCCTATGTCCTCCTTCAGGGACTTCCTTCCCTGGCAGGAAAACTGAGCCAGATACCTGATTTTTGTCTCCTTTAATTGTCCTGCTAGATCTGAGCACTTGTTACTCAATAACAAATTGCCTAAATTCAGGCAATCTTTAACCACACGTGCTTGAAAACATCCAAACTTTTCCAGGTATTGTGCCCAGTACATGCTACAACCAAGATCATGTTTCTGAGAAGGTATATCCTACATGCACTGTGTAATGCAATATTTATCACTGAAGATAAAACATATTTGGGCTTTGTCTTCTGTTAACATGCTCTTAAGCAGGCTAGATACTCACCTGATGATATAAATTAAAGTAGCTCTGTGCAAATCAATGGAGAAATGCCAGTTTACGCTGGTTAGGAAATATCTGTGCATTATTAATCAGGGCTTAGATAATGTTTGTAGAAATTTCATTCCTCAGCCAGAAGATAAATAGCTGAAAGATATAAAGCAGTAATGAGTGCAGTAGGCCAGAAATACATACTGATGTGGAAATGTCTGAGATGTAATTGTTGGCTTGATAGAGTCTCCTTTCCTAAAGGCCAGGTGGTACCTCCAGGCACAGGAGGTTAGCACTGGGATTTGGGGTCAGCAATCCATTGCAGGCAGCATCGAGAGGTTAAATCTTAAGGTTTGTCTATGCCTGGAAATTAACCAAAACAGCTATTGCAGCATATCTGGAATAGCTATTTTGGTGTGTTTCCAAGTGCAGGCTGCTTTGAAATGCTAATGCTTGAAGCTGTTTAGCTTTTATTTACAGTAAGGAATAAAGATAACAGCCCAGTAGAAACTTGAAGGAATGAGGGGATGCTTGGAATTAAAAAAAGATGGAGTGGCTTTTATTTTATTACAAACAGTGACCAAGCATTGCTGGTTCGCACAAAGGGGTAAGATGACGCTGTGGCAATGAGCTTTTTCTGATAGTGCTCTGAAAGTTAACGATATGGTGTAGCAAGGATCTTCCAACAGGTATAGGCTTCTGCAGAAGAAGGGGAGAAAATCCGTTCTCATAGCAGGTAGGGCAATTAGCAATAGGACTAAATTGCATCCAAAAAGAGTGAGGCTGAGTATCAGGAGGAACTTTCTGGCATTAACAGCAGCACACTGCCAGGCTGCCTGCCAGGAAGGCTCCATATTTAAGAACTGAATGTTTAATAACAAGATAGGAAATAACTTTTTAGAACAACATGGGGAGAAATTATTGTGCCTTGGGGTAGCGGATGGGTGAGGAGATGTGCTAGCACTGCTATTGGAGATCTGCCAGGTGTATCTGGGCTATGGACGTGCCCTGCAAGCACAACATAGGATGTCTTGCAGTATCCTTGCTATCCGATGACATCTGTCCTGCTCCACCTGTACACTTATGGTAGATGCCTGCAGACGAGGCTGTCCCGGCCCTCAGGGGCTGTGGGCAGCGGGAGAGGACTTTGCCAGTGGAAGATGCACTTTTGAGTGCAAGATGAGATGTTCTGCAGAGAACTTGTGTGGCCATGGTGATGTCCCAAGAAGCTGCTGCAGTAAAGGAATAACAGAATTATTCTGCAAATGGCCCGTGGGAAGGCAGCACTGTTTCATAATGCCAGTCTATTCAGGGTGCCCTGTAGCTGCGGCAGGGGCCGTGAAGGCTTTCTCAGCATCCCGGGTGGGACAGAGCTGGCATGGACCTGCACGGCATCTCGCACCCTCTCTGGAACGGCACCGGTCGGCTTGGTCCTGCCTCGGCTGCAGGTACCCAGCCTTTGGGGAGAAGGGGAGCAAGTGTTAAAGGGACTAGTGGCTAAGGTAAGTGTTGACTGTAACAGGTACCATAATGATGAGGGGCGTGAATGGACAATCACTCCTGCCACAGCAAATAAACCCTGTCACATGGAATCCAGCGTTTTCCAGGGAAATCAGCTTTCACTGCGGGCTGCCAGCGCCAAATGAGCTTCATAAAGCACCTGCAGATCTGAGCGTCAAGCAATTATTCCACTATCTTGCCTAAAAACAAAAAGGGCCCTGCCCTTCGGCCACATCTGACCTTTTCCAGCTAACATAAACTAATTATATTTGCGGCGGCGGGGAAGGGGAGGGGGGGGCTTAAACCCACCACCCGAAATCTTTCTGCGGGTGTTGGCGGGGGGCTGCCAGGTTTGCGGGGTGTCTTGCGGCTCCTTCATCAGCTCATAGCGCCGGGGAGCTCCTTCCCTCAAGCGCTTAAAGAGATCCGGGGGCGGGCGGGGGGTGCTGAGCCCCGGCCCGGGAGGAGCGGGACTGAGCCCCGGCCGCCCCGGGACAAGAGCCCCTTTGTTCGGCATCACTTAGCAGCAATTACAGCCCGTCAAAACAGTTTTTGTTTTACGACAACGTGTTAATGGGCCCACGGTTGGGTGTGAGAAGTAACCCAAGCCGCATGCACTGAAGCAAGGTTAGAGGTTAATTGAGACTTTCTAACACAGCGCATGAGATTTTTGCAACCTTTTGCAGCGAGGGAAGTGGGGAACAAAAAGGAGATAATGTGATACAATTAGTTGGAAAGCAGGAGGGTCAAAATTCCCAGATGGAAAGGAAAACTGGCCAAGTGAATCAGGCCAGATGGGCCACCTGGACCATAATGAATGCCAAAAATAGCTTCAGTTCTTCGGCTGGTGGACGAGGCGGTAGGTGGTATGTCTGTCCTTTGGAGTGGATTTAAAAAAAAAAAAAAGGCAAGGTCAACATTATAAACAGCAGTAGCCTGTTGCAATTTGTATTCCAGATCTACGATCATTAGTGCAGCTCATATTTTTGTATTTATTTTCTTTATTTCAAAGTCATTTGATTTTAACCCAGCAACCCACTTCAGACATGGTCATGGTACTGCTCTGCTGATAAACTTTCAGCTTTCCACCATTCGTGCTGCTCTCTCCCCTGCGTGAACCTCTGGAGCGTTATTAACTAAAGCATTAACGCTTGAAGACAGGTTTGGTGGCGGGGGTTCCCTACGGTCAGCGTGAGGGTGTTCCGGTGTAACCACCTGCTCCTTCCTCACCTCCCTCTGCAGCCAGTGGCCACGTGGATGCTACGCCTGGAGCTGGGGACGATATTGGTTACGGTGCCCAGAGATGTGGCTCTGGGTCTGCCTTCCTTGGAAGATCGCCAGGGCTAAATGCGCTTTTCCCCTTGCTCGGTGCTGCTTCCCTCCTCTTCTGTACTTTGTCATTTTTGAACACCTCTGCAGGGTGACACATGTAAAACAGGAAAAAAATGTTCTTGTATTTGCCTCCCAGCTTGTGCTGGAAATGAACTGCAAGGTGACTGGAAGTGCCAAGTCATTTTTGGCACCTGTTCAGTGCTTATTTGTTTTCCTAGAGCCAGCATGATTAGTTTCCTTCACTACCTCAAGACCATATAAGCTTCCTCTACTGAAGCTGAATCATCTGCTGCAGGTGCCTGTAACCCCTTTTCTGTGTCACGTCCTCATGTTTGGGGAAACCACGCATAACAAGCGTGACGTGCGGGAAATGGTGCCCCCCGCGCGTCCGTTGCATATAGCTGCCTTTTCCTTGCTGTCTCAGCAGCTTGTACGTGCTGGACTTGCCAGCCCTCGGTCGCCGCCTTCACCCTCCAGTGGGCTGAATGAGGCTGATGTCTAACGAGGAGCCGCTGCCAGCCCTGGGGTACCTGGGACAAGGTCAGTGAAGCCCAGCTGGGCTCCATTAATGAGGACTGGCCTGGTGGAGAAAGAGCATTGGCAGGGGGACAATGGCACCGTGCAGCCTTCAGAGCCCGAACCACCGGCTCGGCAGCAAGGGAAAAGCAACACGTTAGTAGGGCAGTGGATTGCCAAGGCCGAGCCCAGCTTTGCTGACCCTGCCCCTCTTTTTCCATCTCTCCTTCTCCCTTCATATGTCTAAAGGCAAGAAGAGAAATGGGGATGGAGAAAACTCAGGCAAAAGTGAAAGGCAGTAACAGAAGTTGGAGCAAATGGGTTGTTTCCTATCTGTGGGTTACTTAATGTGTGGTCAGTCTAATTCCCAAGTTCAAAGTGGCCTGGCAACTGCAGAGAGAGAGAGAATGAGGAAAAATAGAGGAGGCTTGAAATAAAGGCAGACACCAGCCATTCAGAAGGTGTGAGAGAAGTGACTGTGACTTGGACAAGCCTAGCTGTCCTCTAGCAGGGTCTCACTGTGTAACCAGAACACTGTTAGGTGTTAAAAGTTATATGTAACAACCAGACAGTTCTAGGAACGGGAATCTTCAACAGGAAATGTAATAAACTCCTAAGCTTTCATGCAGGGCAAATCTTGTTGCTCTGTATTCATCCAGGATCCTTTCCTGTGCTGTAAATATGCCCAAAGTGAGTGCTCTTCAGAAGATGCTGCAGTGAACAAATTGCAAGGGTATTTAATAATGAGTTAGAGCCTGTGCTCACCGTAATTACTTTTCTACCCAGGTGTGAATCTCAAATGAACGCTGTCCCTGACTTTCCTTGGCTCTTCCTCTGCTCCAGCCTGCTGTAGTAGTTGTTTGTAGGGCTGCACCTACCTGGTGGCTGGAGAAGCCAGAACAGAGTAAAGCAAAGGGAGCTAAAAAAAGGCAGGTTTGACTACAGTACAAGGCAAACTTGACCGCTACTCCAGGACAGCTCTTCTTGTCACTGAGTATCTCTAAAGAGAGAGTGGGGAAAAAATGGGAGAGGGAATGGCAGGGGAAAGAGCCGGCCGCAGCTCCTTGCACGCTGCACATGTTAAATCCTGTGTGCTTGGGAGCATCACCTCGGACAGTCTGCCTTCACCTGGGTGACAACACAGGGCAGCAGAGGTGTACCTTTCCTCTTCAGCTCTGCTCTGCCACTGACAGCAAAGCTTTTATCCCAGGTACTGTGAGAGATCTCATGACACTGCTTCAAAAATTACAGTAGAATTCACCCATGTTATTTTTAATTTATTAATCCAGTCCTAAGATTGCCAGGGTAGCTCACAGGAACCAGGGAGAACTTCTTTTCCTTTCATTTGAGCAACGTGGCTTCTGTTTATTGTTCTTACTGTTGTTGATGATAATTCATTTGTTGGTTTATTTGTGGGTGGGGTTTTGGTTTTTTTTCCCCTTTTCTTTGAAGCATCAGAGATTGGCTCCAGCCTGAAGGTAGGATATTGTGTCACTGACATGTGCTGGTGTTCCTGCTGCTCCTAAGCAAACTTCCCAGTATCTGTCTTTGACGTTTCTTACTGTCTTTTAGCAGTACTTGGTATTATTCTTGGTTTTGTGGTAGTTTGCGCTGAAAGTCTTAGATTTTTCTGCATAATGCCAGGGGGCTTCTATGTCTTCTGGCATGTGGGACAAACCTTTTGGGGATTCCTCTCAACTTGAGTCCACACTTGGCTGTTGGAGGTCTGCAGTGTTGGAGGTCTGCAGGAGATTGTCCTCTCCAGTCTGTTGTTCCTTTTGCCCACTAATTTTACAAATCCAGAAAAAATAGTCCAACCCAAACCCCTTTTCAGCAAATATTTTGTCAACGTAAATTCTTACTGATCCTGGCGATTATCACAGATAGTTTTGACTTTCTTTTCTCTAAATCTCTCTTTTCCAGGGTCATCTGCTTTTCCTTTCTGATTTGTCATTCTTTGCTGCGTTAAAGATCTCTTCAGTGTTTCTACTATAAGAGTAAAAAAGAACCGATGCCTAATGCTCTGCCAGTCTGTCCAAGTAGATAAGAAAGTCACGTCTATATTTAACATCAAATTGAATTAACTTAACATTGTGAAGCATGGCAACTATATCTTCACCTTGTGTAAGAGCTGGAAGTCTGGCTCCTAGTAAAAACATTGTTTAGTTTAAGCCAGTTCCTCCCATGATTTCTGGCTGGTACAAATTGGCTGGAATATTACGATATGGAAAAAGAATACATCTCAGAGACTGTTGTATTTCAAGCATAGTATGGCACTATAAATGGCATTAGTTTAAGGTACAGCTACTGCAAGATGTGGTATAGCTTTGACTTTGGCTGTTGTAGTTGGAAGAAATTGTGTTTAAACACGCTGGTGTGAATAGGTTCCAAGTGCTTTAAAAAAACAAGCTTGCAACAGCTATGATGTGGATTTCTGGAGGGTCCAATGAGAAAATATATCCACTTATCACGAAGGTCACGCCTGTTGATTGCAATGGACGTGCCTCAGGAGGGGACTGTAAATAGCTGGTCGGTGTGTGTGTGTATGAGATGGGAAATACTCATACTACTGATCCTCTTGGTTTTGCACCCAGGGAGGGAGCAGTCATGGCCTGGTACTGCAAATGGGTAGCTCAGCTGTAATTCCTTATCTTTTGGGTACAAGAAAATGCATGTTAGTTTTCTTTAGAATAGCTCTTTAGGTATTAAAGCCATATGATTTAGTTCATTTGTCATCAGGAAACGTTAAGAACTCGCTTGGATAAGCCAGTTAAGATGATAACTTTTGAATTTGGAAGACAGCAGTGAAGTAGGATTAATGGTCAGCTGAATTGTCCTCTGTGGATGTTCAATAGTAGCTGAAGATTTCCAACAAGAAATATCTGGTTTTAAAGCTTGGGTAAAGTACAATAGAGAATAAAAATAAGGTTACTTAGCCAATGAAACACAGATTAGTCAGAACAAAAGACCACTTTTAAGTACAGGAACCACAGAAATACTTCTATTGTCCTTGAGTTGCCTGTGTGTGGAATGAAGGCTCAACTCGATGAGAGTTATTGCTACCTAGCATTTATGCTATCTTTTACCTCAACATCTATTTTAAATATTCATTGATTACCAGCATCAAAAAGAAGGAAAAATTTCAAAGTTTAGAAAAGTTTGATCCGCTCTAACAGGATAAATATAGAAATGGAAGGAAATCTCTAAATGAGAGTGCCATTGACTTTGGTGGTTGTTTGGGTCTGTTTTTTTTTAAATGTTATTTTTTGTTAATGTGGGAGTTTGATGGCCATTTTTCCCCTCCAAGGTGATGATCTGGCTGATTTGAACAGAACCATTCATGCTGGTGGTGCTGTAAATGAGGGGAGAGGCAGCCATATCACTGTAAAACAAATAAAACAAAGGAACAAAAAAACCCCCAAAGCAGTTCTTCTATCCAGCACCATACAGTGATGCTCCTCCAAGCAGTGGGTGGGGATGTTGCACCTTCAAATTGCCCATATATTCAGCATAGGGATCTTCTGTGGAAATTCTTGCTTGAACCCCTGAAAGCTGGGTGTAGGGTAAAGAGCAAGAAAAATACATTTTCTGAGATGTAGGAGTTTTGAGTTTGCCACCTCAGTGAAGTCACTGACAGCTGCACTGTTAAAAACCCCGGGCAGACCTGACAGCCCCAGCGCTTTAGTTTGAGATGTTTCCAAACACACCAGAGGGAACAGATGGAAAGTGTTACCAGTAAAGCACATTTTCATAGGCTTTCTGGTTCTCTTTAGCAAAAGCCTTACAAAAGTCTTCAGACAAATTAGTGCCTGAAGGTAGAGGAAGTCTTTAGTAGTGCTGGAGAACTGCTGACTCAGCCTGTTCTCAGAGCCGTGTCCAAGGGGACCTGCTTTCCGCCTTCAGCGTTTCCACCGCGGATGGTGATTCCTTCAGAATCAATTACATTACTCTCAAATGTCGTCTTAAGTTTTAATGAGTCCAGTTAAATCCTAAGAGTTACTTGTGAGCCATAGTTCAACAAATGGCAGGCACAGCCAACGAAAGTCAATATATGACCCAAGGAAAGATTGTGTCAGATAAACGTGATCTCAGCTGGGATGTGCACTCCTACAATTTTTCTTCCTTTTAATCTCACGCCTTCCTGCCCCGCATGCTGCTGAGCCAGGCCATATGTGTACCTGTGAGGGGCATGTGGGCGTAGGACAAGGACAGGTTTTAGCTTGGCCATGTGTTGACCTGTTCCCGTTCCTGGTTCAGCAGCACATCTTTCCCCGGCCACGGCTCTGTGCGGGGAACAGGAGTGCGGCTGCACTCCATAGCAGAGGAGTAGAGGGCTTAATGGGGGGTTAAATACATACACGTGTCTGTGTGTGACCATATGCACAGTATTACCTGTAAAAGTTCATCAGAGTAAAGTACGTACTGATAAAATACACAGTCATCTAAAATACAAAAATTTTACCTATTTTGCATTGTTTGGGCTAGATACTCAACGAGCAGAGTTAGCATCAGCATAGCTAGTCTGATGGATTTGTTCTTAGATGGTTTATTTTTGCCTGCACTGTGCTGAACGTCGTCTTCTCCCATCCCTTGCAAGAGCAGGTCTTCTCTCAAATTTGGTGATCTCTGTTTGGAGTGACTCCAGCGGTGTCTGGGCTATGTGTGTGTCGTGGCTAACACAAGTATGCGGATATACAATGAGGCAGAGCTGACAGCATCTCTGTCACAACCTGCTCTTGCTTTGATTTCATCAAAAACCCAGAGATGCCATAAGGATGATCTCTGTGGGTTTGTTTGGGCTTTGGAACAAAGCAAAGGGTAAGATTTCTGACTCCTGTGTGGGGTTACTGTAACACCGATGTTACTGTAACATGAATATTGTAAGACCATACATAATATGATGTGAAATAAGGCATGGTAGAGGACACGGACACCCAGAGTCATAACTGTCTTGGAGAGGCTACACAGAGACTGATTGTTCACCATCTCATCCAGCATGATACATCAGTGATGCGGCATCTGCGGTGAGTTCAGAGTCCTTGCCTGGGCCATCTGGGACAGAAATATTTCACCTTGGGGCTACAAGGATTTCATATCTCCTATTTGATTCTGCGTGCAAAATCCAGCTCACAGCTGCAACATGCAGCGTCCAAAAGATTCAAACTCATGTTTTGTGTGCCCAGAACATCATTTTAAAGCAACAATAATTATTATTTTAAGAAGGTTGGGTTGGGGGTTTTTTTAGGGTTTTATTTCAAACTGGGAAAATACTCAGTCTTCTATTAATCACTTGGCAGGTTCAGGTTTGAAGAAATAAAGCTGGGTTTAAATCACATGAGAACCAAAAGAAGAAAACGTCTGGAATCTCTTAATTGATTCTTTGTATGTTCTATAAAAGTCAAATATAGCTGAACTAAATTTTTCAAAATATGTTAAAAAATTTGTTTCCAGGCTTGAATTGTCTCTGCCAAATTGCATCTCGGAATGAATTTTTATCCTGTCTTGATTTAGAAACATATTTAAGCAGAGGTACTAATTTAAGCATTTACATCATGGGGACTACGCATATGCTGAAAATCAAGCATGTTTTTAAATCTTCTGCTGTGATAAGGAGGGAAATGTTTCATGCCGAAAGGATTTATGTATTTATTTATTTTAGAACCAAATATCCTGAATTTCCATACTTTTCATGTAGGAGGGGTCTGTTTCTCCAAGAAAATAAAATATGATGGAATTAAAGTTCTTTGCATGGTGGAATAGTACTACTAATAGAGAAATACTTGGTCAGGATCTTGTGCTCTCTGATTTATAGCCAAATAAACATAGCTAAAGGGAACTGGAGGTATACCTCTTAGGCTATGGTTTCACACAGTACTTAAAATGTGCTTAAATGTCTTTGTGTAAATAGTTTGATTGAATGGATGACTTCAGAAAGATTATCCTTGCCTTGAAAGTTTAGCACCTACTTGAGTCCCAGGCTGATCTGAAGCCACAGTCTCTGGAGGCAGAAGAGAGCCCAGTTTTTCATAGGAACTCACTACAGCCCGATCGGATCAGCAAAAGGGTTAGAGGTGGCCATTTCATGGAAAATAGCGTCCCAAATAAATGGGAAGAATGAAGTCTTGGAAAAGTATTTGTTTGGTAGCATGTGACTAATCAGGGCAGATGTTAGAGGTAGATGTTTGAAATTAGTCTAATTCAAAGCCCACTGAAGACTCTTTGACTTTAAAAAGCTTTTTGACGTAGCCCGTAGTGAGCACACATCTGAACTGTGGAGCTTGGGTGCTCTTACTTGCAGAATCTGCAACTTGTCACCTCCAAAAATGTGGTCCCACAATCCAGGCACAGAGCTGGTGCTTCTGGGAACACCTTGGGTCAACCACTGAGGTCTCAGAGTTTTCTGGTACCTTGCCTAGAGCCGTTACTATAACAACTGCATCGGATTTCGTTTGTTTATCCAGGCTGGTGGAACACAGCATCTAGTGAGCGAACTATCTGGTTTTCCTGATCATCTCTGAGGCTTCTGTTCAATTTTCTGCAACTATTCGTGAATAAAGCAGTACAAAATTTTGTGGCTTGCAATAGCTCAAGATAAGTAGGATGCTTGTCAAAGGAAAAGGAAATAATACATATTTCCCTTTTGCTGATGGATTTTGCCTATGTTGACAGAAAGAGATCTTGCTGTCACACTGTATCTGCTTAGGTGATTCTGATGTTCCCGTTTCCATATGGAGGGTGGTATCACATGCCCTATTTTCTTTTGTCATTCTGTAACTTTTCAAAATTTACCAAGATTTGCAAAAGTGAGAAAGGCAAGTACAAGACAGATAAGAAACTTTGTCATTTTAAGTATTGTCAGACTTTCAAAAACCCCAGAGCTCTTTGAAATAGTTAAAGGAAAAATCCACGAAGAATAGAGATGAAAAAGTGGAGAAGGACAAGAATGGTATTTGCTTTAGCTGAGAAAAGGAAAAAAAGTAAGGAAAATAAATGTGAAGCATACATACTTTCAGAAACTGTGATTCAACCTTTAAGGAATAGAAACAGCTTTAACTTCTTCTTACCATAATTTTTTTTTTTGCCTCCATCATGTGCACTTGAATCTTAGGCGAGAAGAGAGGGACCGACCCTGACCTGCACAACAGGGCTGGATAGTAGAGCCAGTCTTGTAATATTGATACCAGACAGTGCAAACTTAGTTTACCGAATCTTTTAATCTGCGTCTATTTATTTCAGCTGCACTGATGGTCTTTAAAACAAGATAGGATGTATTTTTAAAGGTCTTCTGTGGCTCAGCTGTCTGGCATGGGTTTCATGCAGGAATGGTGGGGCAAGCTCCTCTGTTTTGCAGGATATCAGATTGACCCCTCCTAACCTCAAAACCTTTTTAGCTCTACCAGCCACTGAAAAGTCTCCAGATAATGCTGACTCCAAGTGGTACCATCTGGACTTCATTTGAATCAAAAGTCAGGATGGAAAATCCTCGGTAACTCTTGGATCCCAAGGCCGAGGCTGGAAAAACAGAACCCACCACACTTGCAAGAGGGCAACTATTCCCGTGCCTGTGAGCACTGACGTCTCTCCCTCACTGGTGAGAAACCACCCACAGATTCAGAAGTGTTTCGTGTTTTTTTTTCCAGGGTAACCAGAAAGGCATGTGTGGATTATCCTTATAATAGACCAGTTGGCAGAAACGGAATTGTATGTGTTTAGCAAACAATGTATTTTGAAATTAAACATAATGTATTTTTAAAACTCTGGCTTGGATTTTTTGCTAAAATCAACAATAAGCGCACGTACTAATTTTCATGGTCAGAAAAGAAATTTAAACTATGAACTTTCTGTACTTTTCTATTTGGAGATACAGGTAGCTGGTGTTTATATTTTAGTTCTGTTAGTTAAGATAAAATAAAAGAAACGCATGCAGTTGGAACCTGAAAAACAATATTATGGAACTGCATGGATTAATTATTCCAAAGAGGAGACCTTTTCCTGAATACCAGTCACTGTGGGCTTCTCGGTGGCTGAGAAAAGGAAGTGTTAACCAATGTCTGCAGCAAGTCAAGTCCTGCGCGCTCACTGCTAACGCTGGCAGGTTTCTGCGCACTGTTTATATATGGTTGTGCATAGAGATGGGTGAACCTCAAAAGGTTTTAGAGGTTTAATTCTAATTATTATAAGCACCTGAAAGGCTGAATTCTTATCTGAAACACAGCAAAACCTCAAAGCCAGCTGGGAGGCTCCCGGACAGAGCCTCCTGCTTGCCCTCTGGCTTGTCCCAATGCGCAGCGCTCTTCAGACCTCCCGGGATGCTTTGGGAAGGCAGGGTGGGAGCAGGATGTCTTTGATGTGGGCCTTTGTGGTGTGGCTTGTTGACGGAGATCGCTAAATGAGGTGTCTCAGCTGCGTTGCGGAGCTAGAGCAGGTGACAGGTCCGAAGGCACAGAAATGGATGCCCTTAACTATTTGTTACAGGAAGTGGTGCAGCTAAGGGTAGTTATTCGGGAAAGGAAAGGGTTTCCTGGGCCTTCCCCTCCACCCCTAGCCGTGGCCTGAATTTGGATTATGCTGGGCTACGGCGTCATATTGTTATGCTGTGGGAATGCTGATGGCTCGTTTCAGTCTGCCTGTACCTCTGGCTTCAACCAGGCTGAGAAACAGCACAGGAGCAGCTGTGGTCAGTGTATGAAATGAAGGTGTTAAGCAAGCATGGCTGATCTTTGCAAAAGTGTCTTTGGTGAATAATTGGTTGTGTTTCTCTTCTGGAGCATTAGCAGATCATTTTGGAAAGATACTTAATTCTCTGAGCTCTTTTCATGACACAAACTTGACTACACCACCCTTGTTTCTGCTTTCAGACAAGGAACTTGTCTTGCTGTCTTGGTTTTTAGGCATGAAGCTCGACTCGTGTTGCCAAATGCTTGGGAATTTGGGATGTCTCTAATGTTTTACTTTGATGTTTGCTGATTGTGATCATTATGACTCATTTTCCAGCCAGAGTTAGAGGTTTTCCCTGAAAATGAAGATCCCATAATGTGCTCTCAGTGACATTCAGACCCACTTCACAAACATGCAGTGAAAATAGATCATATAGAGAGAACAGGAGCATTAGTCAGAGCCTTGGGATGGGAGCAGAACTGGGAGTATAGTCCATGTCTGGCACGGGAATGCTGCTGCCGAGCTGGGAAATAAAGTCACATTTCACAAGACTGTCCTTCTTGTTGACGTTTCAAGTATTATAGAGAAATATCAATATATTAAGTGTCAGTGATGGCATCCCTTTGTCCAACACACAAATAATCTTGGCTGATCCCTAAAGAAAAGGCAGAAAAAACCCAGAGTGAAGTATTTTTATCTTGTTTGCTTTCATCTCATAGTAGAAAAAAAAAATCTTCATCTTTTTTCTGCATGATGCAGTTTAAAATAACGCCACCATAGCCAGGAAGTTTTCTGTTAATGTATGAGTTTTATTTCAGGAGTGTTATGTTATTTAAACATACCAAAATGTGCCTGCTTATTTTTATCTGAGCCCATCGTTTCTATGCACTGCTCTGCAGAGTAAATACTATCCAAAAATTTAAGTGTTAGTTGTTTTCCAAGAGGGAGAATTTAGAAAACTTTCCTGGTCATTTCATTCACTTTTTCATCTAACGCTTTTCCCACCAACCTTTTCTTAATCTGCAGTAATTTTAGCTGTATCTAACATTCTGATGTAGTATCATGGTATCCAGCTAACATTTGATCTCTGGTATGACCAACACCATTTCTGCTTCACTTGTAGTTGAGTTAGGGAGGTCAAGTCAGAATCTAATCCCAACCATAGCCACAAAATCTGAAGTAACTCCATAGAATTGGTTGGTTTGGGCCAGCTGTACATTGAACTGAGCAGATTCTGACTGGAAGCCTCTGACTGCAGATGATTTTTTTTTTTTTTTGTTGTTGTGGAGTTCTTGGAGACTCCTCTGTAATGTCTGTGGTTCTATTGGCAGAATTGCATGAAATCTATCTTACATGATTTTTTCT
>VXBL01005755.1:769247-784200 GCA_013400195.1 Aramus guarauna | reverse complement strand
CCCCCGCCCCAACGTATGTTTGTTTCTTGCAGTGGGGTTTGTGTGGAGCATGTTTTCCTATGCTTTAATATAGTGTGAAGATAAAACAACTGGGGACTTATGTTTCACGTTCTTGGTTGCTTGGTGTATTGAGTGATATCGAACGTGTACCAGCGGAGGCTGCTCTTAAAGAAAGATGGTCTGGCATTTGCATGACCCAGTACGATAGCATGCAGGATGACAGTGGCAGAGGAAGTGAGTCAGCATCCTGGGGAACGATGACCCAGACAGTGGTTCGACTCCATGGGAACAGCACGCTTTAGGATGTCATCTGTAAAAGCACCTCATTAAGTAGACCACCAGAGAACGATGACAGCAGAGGCAGTATTTTCAATTCCCTATGGGAAACGCAGCTCACACAGAAAATCTTAGAACTTGTTTATGGAAAAATATCTTGATCAAGATATTGCTTTAGTACAGGTTTTCTGATTGGTTCTTTTGTCTTCCAAGCCTAAAATTCCCTCTTGATCTGGCATCCCAGCTACCCCGTGCCCCTGGAATAAATGCCATCTAGGAAGATTGTTCTTCCTGCTCTGGATTTGCAGCAGCACTGCTGTGAATGAGGATCGCAAATCCAAGAGCAGCTGTTGCTCAACACTGCAGAACAAGACAAGGCATTGGGTTTGGTCCAGGCCTGATGTAAGCAAGTCTTGCAGGGCTTGCAGTATTGTTGAATTTGGCCTATTCTTCTTATTCAGGAACGGATTGTGCTGCCTACTTGGCTGTCCGGTCCTTCATTCTGAGCCAAAGGAGGCTAAGACTATTTGTGGAATCTGAAAGTGAAATTCTGGCCCTTTTCAATGGGCATCTTGGTGTTGACTTCAGCAGGGTGGGAATTTCATCCTGAGCATCCCAGATGTCGGGAATATTTTCTGGTTTTGTGATTCTTTGTGGAAGATGTTAGATGCTATTTTCCTTAGCTCTGCTTCTCTGCTGGGGCATAAGGGACCTGCCTGGATTATTTTAATTGGCAAATACATTTTTCCAGCGTCTGTGGCAGAAATAGCTCTGTGCATGAAGTGCCAGGCTAAGTAGCTCCTGTTAAGTAGCCCCTCTGCAATCCTGCAGTTAACACCAGTTGTTACTGCCAGACCCCTCTCCGTGGCTTGTTTAATGTCCAAGTTTTTGGTGGCTGCTGCTGTTCTACCGTGGTGTTTTGTTTTTAAATTAGTAGAGGTATAGCCTTTGTTTTGGGGGTAAAACAGGACGAGTGAAATCCTGGTGCCAGCGCAGGTGAAGGCAACGCTTCTGTTGGTTGAGGCAGTATAAGAAGAATTTTTTCTGAGGAGTCTGAAGGGACAAACAGACCATATTTACAGTCTTGATGTGCACTAGCACTTGACGTTGCCTCTGCTGGTGTTGAACCAGGAAGCATCAGGTGTGCGGGGGTTTCCAGCAGGGAGCCACAAAGAGCTCCAGAGCTTTGAAGTGCTTCCGTGCCGAAGTCAGGGTAAGGAGGAGGACGTAGTCTTAGGAGTAGGTGCACTGGTTTTAAGTATTATGCTGGGCTTTGGGAGAGCTGAATTCACCCCTGGTTCTCACCTCGACTCCTGGTATGGCTTAGGGCAATCACTCCAGACCAGAGTTTTTGTAAAGCATGTGTGACTGTTGACACCTCAGAGGTGATTTAGAGTCCCAGGTCTCATACAAGGATTAGAAACCTGAACACTTCTGAAAACCCTTGAAGAAGTCTTGTCTCCTTCTTACAGCATTTAAATACCTTTATATGCTTAGTATATCTACAGACTTTCTTATCCCTTCATTCCACACCTCTGAATGGCAGATAATCTTTTGTTTCTCTCATTCCATGCTTGCCAGGTCCATGCTAGAAAATAAAATGTGCCAGAGACTCTCATCTGACTCTGAAGGCAGGTGGTCCATCAACAGCTCATGTCTGTGTAACTAACCCTTCCCTACCAAAACCCAATAACGTTTATTGAAAGTGGTCAGCGGCCCATGCTGTTGGTGTTGTCCGGAAGACTGTAAAGTGCCATGGGCCAGGAGCTGCCCCCCAGCAGGTGCCAGGGCTTTTGGCCCTCTTGGCTTCCTAGCAGTGGTGCAGTCTTTGTAAACCCTCTGGGGAAGGGCTGTGCGTGCGTGCGGAGGGGTAGGGAGAGCCGGTATCTCAGCAGGGAAAAGGACTATCAGCTTCCGTGGTGGAGTTTTATTGATATTCTTAGAATACGAGAATGTGGGTGCAATATGGAAATATTTGGAAGGGAGAGTTTCCCAGAATACTTCTGTTTTTTCTGGAGCACAAGTCTTATTGTTCCTAAAATTTCGCAGACTATATGTACTATAGAAAAAGCCATGGTAGGAATACTAATTTTCTTGATGGGTGTGGTTTAATTGTAAAGTCCTTTTCCTGACCCAAATATTCAATCCATTTATCAGCCTTTTGGTACTTCTGGCTGGGCATCTTAAAGAGTTTTAAGAGTCCCTTTGCTGCAGTTATTACATCCTATTCTATAAATGTTCACCTGGAATCATAGAGGAGTTGTTGTTACTTTAATTGTTAGGTCACGGTGCTCATTCCACAAGGTTTTGTGTGCTTGGTTTCCAGATGACTTAAAGGTTCCTTTTCTATTTGTTAATGTTTTGTAGCAATTAATCTTATTTTTTTAAACATCAGCACCTGTTCCATGACAGCTGCCTTGCTCCCTCCCCCATTTCTGACATAAGTAATTTATTTATCGAGGTTTTATTGTATTTCATAGCTGAACTTACCTTTGAAAATTTGTTGGAGAGGACCTAAATAAATCAGTCGTTCACTCAGCAACACCATTAATGTGGTTAATAAAACAAATTTTATAAATTTGTCACAGACCTAGAAAGTGGTGCCAAAACCTTTTAAATCCAAAGCACTACTTTTCTTCCGCACACCCTTCCCACCATGCTGGTCATGTTTTCTCTTTCTGCAGCAGGGTGGCTACAACACTGAGGCAGATTTTAATTCTTCATAATATGGTAAATATACAAAGCCATAGGTCTGTTGCCCAGATGGCAATGTCCTGTAAAATCTGCCAAGTCACTTCTTTAAAACAATTTTATAGTCTTTAATTGAAAGACTGAAATGAACTAAGTAACCATTAAAAAAACCCCAGCCCACCTATTTTCTTGTTTTTAACAAAGAAAACAGTAAAATTTTAGGTCTTATTCATACACAAATATTGTACTCTTTATGGTACCAATAGCAACAGCCACCCCCCTTGGTCCAGGCTCAGTTATTCCACCCAAAAGTAGTTTTGCAGAAACAGCTGTTTCCTTGAGGGAGGGGAGATCCCTTTGCCAACAGAGTTGTGTCCATGCTGCAGACTATACTAGTATAGTGATGCTGATTAAAAATAAGAGGCCACAACCCTAAATAAACACTTTCCATAATGCTACAAGGGGTTTGTGCTGTGGAGGGCCCTTGTAGAAAAGAATTGATCAGGAGATTCCTTTGCAGTCAAAAACAAGATGGAAAATCAGGGATTGGGCATGTTGACTTTTTTGCCTTGCTTGTAAGACGTGCGTCATCTGTTGGTGCTGAAGGCGTCTTAGCACAAGACGACTCTCTGTGGAATTGACACCAGTCTGTAGTAACACATGTAAAAGCTGCCAGGGACTTCAGCTCAAACAGGGAGAGGTCTTCTTCATGAGAAGTTCATATCTTCTGTACCCAACCCAAGCAAGCTGGTTTAGAGCAGAGCCCTAACTGGCAGTTGAAGCTCAGAAGATGAAGCCGGGTATTTCAGGGCAATAATGCAACCTCTGTGTGGCTGCTATTCCTTGTCATGCTGAAGTGTTGTCCTTTGCCAGTCCAAACTCTCCCTGTGGCTCATTTTCCGCTTCTCCTCCAGCCCATGACCAAAGCTGTTCTGTAGCTGACAGGTCCTTTTGCAAAGCCCCGGGTGCGATGAGGAGGCTGAAGCCCGACCTTGCTCCTCCCGTCTTGGTGCCCATTTTGGAAGTGCTTCCACGCATATCTTTGCAGAGCTTTGTGTACTGTTGCAGAGCACTTTAAAAGCAGGCTTTCCACCAGTTTTGATGGGAACCGTACTGCCTTCACGGATGGCAGAAGCAGGCAAATAAAATCTCAGGAGTAAAGCCATTAATAAGAGGTAAGTTGAACTGTAGCTACGGAGGGGCAGTTTGCAGAGCTCCCCTTAAGGCTGTTAGTATCTGAATGACTCTAGTGTTATCTCTTTCCAGTGTTCCATCCCTGCTCCAGTAAGACTTTTATGTCTTTCCACTGAACAGCCAGCTGATTATAACCAACAGGATTTTATTTTCATTTCCCAATAGGGTTTTTGTTTTTCTTGAAAAAAATGGCTGAGACCCGAAGGATTTTCCAGCTGGAAAATAAGACCTGTCAGTTGGAAATTCTGACTAGATCTAAGTAGGCACCTGTATAATATTTTGGATGTATTATGTGGCTGGAAAGGAGTGTGAGGGTGCAAGGAAAACGGAGGGGGCAGGAGAAGAAATTAAGGAGCCTCTTATGTTCGTAGCTGTTTTGCATTTCCCCCTTTCCTCCCTAAAGGTACATTTTATTTAGGAAAAAAAGGTCAGAGGCAAGTAATATTGACCACAATACGTTGGAATGTTGATTGACAATGGAATTTATACTGGACCATGGTGTGTGCTGATGCTGAGCTACACGTGGCATCCGTGTGGTGCTGTCACTGTGGCAGAGGGAGATTTTGGGGAAAAGCCTCTGGGACTCAGTTATTCCTTTAAGTCGGTGGACTTCCATGTTATATGACATTGCCGTTAACCGACAGCCTGCATCAGCTCAGCTATTTTGGCTAGTTGGGGAGTGGAAAAGTATGTATGGAGGAAAACTGAAGTTAATTTGCCTCTTCATCATCTTCTCCTTTTCTCACTTTTCTCCAGTGGGTCTTGTTCTCTCTTCTGGTTCACAGTGTACGCGGAGCCTGATGTTTTCATATAAGGAAAATACAGATATGAAAACATGTAGGGATTTTCTCATAACGGTTTTTTTTGAATGCAGGTATCCCATAGTTAAGATAGACACTTTTGTGTGTGTTAATTGAGTATGAAATAAAACTGTATTTTAAAAGTCTCACTAAAAGTACTTCAGATCTAGTTGAGCTCTTCCAGTTCAATGAAAAAAACCCACAAGAATTTTGCAAAAGTGATCATAGCAGAGTCCAAGCTATGTAAAACCTGCCCAGATACTCATGTTGTTCCTGAACATTAAGCTGACCGAATGTGTTACCTGCTTTAAGGTTCCCAGAGATATTTAGGTGAACCTAGGGCTTTCCTTTAGTGGTGGTTCAGGTAAATGATACAAAATTTAGCTTTGCTAGTTTTGCTTCTGTGTGATTGAAGGGCTTTTTATTAGTTTTGGTATCTGTCTGAATCTGAAATGGGAAGAGAATTTGGGGATTCAAAAGCACTGTGGACTGAAATTGAAGGAAATATTTGTACAGCCTGCTGTGACCTGAAATCCCTAAGCTTTGCACAGCTGTAGAAAGAAATCGATTTTGGAGTCTGGTGTGTTCGGACATGAATATAAAACACCACCTCTCAAGCACATGTCCCACAAATAAAGAATTAGGCATTTAGAGAATGCATTCCCAGCAAATATTATTTATACCTTAATTCATCAAGCAAGAGAAACTAAAATAAAAGTCTGGGCTGAGATTTTTTTTCCAGTTTGTACTCAGATAATAAGTTTGTGATGTTTTGGAAATACAGCATGGAGGGCAGAGAAGCAATTTCCCCAAGTTCCTGCACTGGTGCTGGAGGAAGGGCCGTATCTTACCCTGTGCCGGGTACCCTGAGGCTCTGGTTGCAGCTGGGGCCCCTCGCTGAATGTTGTCCTCATCCACACCTAGGCCAAAGCTAAAAATAATTGTACCTGGATAATGGATTATGAAATAATTATAAAACATTTTGAATTACAGCAAAATCAGCATGGGTCTAGAGATTAGCTGCGATGCCAAGACCTAAAACAACTGGAATAATCTAGAATGAAAACCCTACTTTAACTTGTTATTTCCATGGCTTAAAAATACACCTTCTCGCTGTTGAGTCTTTGGCGTTGGTGGTCGCGTTGCATCCTGTTGTTAGCACCTGGAGCCAAGCTGAGAAAATCCCGTTCTTGGCATGTAGAAGCTAATGGTTCACATCGACGTGTCGTTGCCAAATTACATGGAAAGCATTCTCTTGCCAGGTCACTAGAAATTAGATTAATTGTAACACAGAAACCACAGGGAGGGAGAGAAAAAAAATCAGTGTTGTGCCTCTGAATATCACTGCACACCTTGATTGTACGACAGGAAAGTTAGCCTGAAACAGAAGCACCGGGCAGCATGCACAGAAGTATTTCCACTGTGTTCACGGCTCCTTGGTGGTGGGATTCAGTATGGAAATGATCAGTGTGCTGGTACCAGTAACCACAGGGGCCAGCAAGCAGGATGGTGAAAAGGGGTGTGAGTGACATAAGTAGATATTAATCGAGTTTCCTGCTATTAGTTTATTGTTCACTCACAATGTAGATTGTATCTGAGCTGTACTAACAGGAACTAAACATGCAAAAATAAGCATGGCTGTGTCTGACAGTACCACTTTGAATGATGTTTTCTTTTTCTGAAATAATTTTTGCTCACAGACCACACGCCATAAAGGCTCCAGCTATGGCCTCTTAGAGGAGGTCAAAGACGTAACCAGGCGAAGGTCTTTAGGCACAACATGGCTCTGTGCTTTCGCAGCCCTTGTTGGGGGGCACAGCTGTGGAAATGTCCTCGCACCCTGTGTTCTCCACGGTGCCATATTGCACAGCTCTGCAGGAGACAGACATCATTTTCCAGCAGGTCTGACGTTCTCCTGTCCAAACACTCTGAGTCTCAGCTGCCCTACGCTGGGTAGAGTGCGAGGGCGTTCAGCTTGGCTGCCTAAGCAAACCTTCATCGCCGAGGTACAGAAACCAGGGTATTGAATAGTCGTCTTTTTATCCTCTCTGCTTTCATAGGTGAAAATGTAAAATTTCCTTTTGGGCTGTAGCCTCTAGGCAATTCTTACCAGAGGTAATTAATGCAGATGAACAGACAAACTTCTCTATTGCAGAATATTTTCTCAAGTGGAGGAGAAGCCACATGTGGATTTTTCACCAACATTGACCATTTCTTGTGTGCTAAGAGTGAGGGGTTTCAGGTGTGTTCAGCTTCACTGCCCTGAGCTTTCCCATTGATTTTACCAGGAGTAAGTTAGGTTAAGTCTGAGTGTTGCCCTGTGGGCTCTTCATCGTGACAGGAGCGTACCTTACCCAGTGCGCTGAGCTGGGAGGCAGGAGGCTGTCCTCCACCCCGTCATTCGCCTGCTCGAATACACAGGCAAGTCTTGAAGACACAGGGCATCTCCTGCAATTTGGTTTGCTGACTCTTAAACATTGCAAAGACTTACTGTCTGATAGCGCTTTGTCATACGTAGTTTGTGGCGTGTGTTCCAGTTTTATAGCAGGGCGGTATTTTCACCCATGCAACGTCACATTTAAGCGTCTGACATAGAAGGAGCAGTGAACCATAAATGACAAATAACCAGTCATTGTTTTATATACACATACCTTAGCTGTAGTCACGTGGCGTGGAAACAGGTGTTTTGCGTGTATTCTCACAAATAAATCCTAAAGAGTAATGCCAGCTTACAGCAAACAAAAAAGGGATATTAAGACTACAGAGGGCAAGAAGTGCTTGGAACAACAGATATTCATAAATATTTGCATCACTCCTGTGTGATGTCCGGCCATGCTCTCATATGTTGTCCTTCCCCCGCACTGGGAAGTTAGCTTGAGTACAAACTTGAACATTTAGCTTACACAAGTCTTGCCTCAAACAGTGAAATAAAAACTGTCTTTAGTTGAATTTAACAAAGAACAATTTTGGAGAAGTCTTCATCCGTTGTGGCAGACTAGTGTAATTGTTTTGAGGGCACAAAGGAGCAAAGCTTCGGATGAAAGCTCCGGTCCTGAGCCCACAAGAGCAAACTAGTCACTACCCATGCTTTGTATGAGGAAGCTAATCAAACAAAGTAGTTCAAATAGGATTTATTTATTTATTAGATGTGCTTAGAGTGTGGACTGCTTGAGAACACAGGCTTCATTTTACCTATGTGTATCTTGAAAGAAATCAAACTACTTTCTGTTGACTTTGGCCACGAGCAGTATCTGTGGAGCAATCTCTCTAAGTCATGCCTCGTGCAGCTGTGGAAAATCCCTCAAGGTTAGCAACTTTCAGATGCAGAGTTACTTAAATGCTGTAGGATGCCTTTGAGAAAACAAATGGTTGTCCAAAAGCAGCCAGCATATGGGTATAATATTAGAGTTGAGATGGGGAGAGAGGAGAATCCTTCAAAGAGGACCATTATATTCTTCCCTATTTTCTGCAGAAAATATTTCCTGTTCTATAAAAAGACAGAATGACTAGTGTGTAACATAAGCCTATAATAGAACAAATACTTCAAAGACACCTTGGGCCTGCTAGTAAATTCATGCTACCCCCTGTCCATGACAGTAGTTGAGAACGTTGTTCAGCAGTTTGTATCAGCACATGCTTATCCTTTTTTGACATCAGCCTCTGGTTCAGGAAGCTATTGAAGCACATGTCTGATTTCCAGTACATGAAAAGTCCCATTGATTTCAGCCTGCAATATAAAACTAGTAACTATCGTAATTATTATGATGCATTCCTGAGTCATAGACGTTCAGTGATTGATCATCTAATGTGCCCAACTGTATTTTATCACATAAGCAGCTTCCTTCTTGCAAAGAAAGCACAATAGCTGATTTGTTGCCATAATTATAACTCTAGTTTGTTATTCAGAATTTTTCTTAGGTCTAGTTATTTAAAGGTCTAGCTGATCACCTCTTGCATCCTATTAAAAACAGTCTACAAAATGCCAGCTGTGTGGATAAAATCACATGCCTTTTCCACTTCCCGCAGGTTTCCTCTAAGTCTTCAGTGTGAGTGAAGTACTAAAGTGGGCTTAAATTTGGTCGTTGGGTTTTTTTATGAGGATAGCAGCACTCTGATGCCTCCTGCATAACAGATGATGCTTCTGTATTGTTGGGGGATGTGAATAATTAAAGCGTGCATCATGTCTTAACCACTGCAGTTCTAGAAAAGGGGTATATTTGTGGCTGAATACTTTTCTGAGCTGCAAAACAGAAAATGCATGCGTAGTAGACTTTGGCAAATAAGTTCAAAACTTCATAATTAACTGGCTGTCAAAAATTTGGAAGCAAAACACAGGAGGTGGTTAGGAAATCAAAGTATGATGTGTTTTTAATCACAAAACACAAGGAAATTTTAAAAATTTATGAGTAATAAATCTATATTGTTGGTACCAAATGGCTCCCTTTGCAGTCCTTTAATGTAACACCTGCGCTTCCTCTCCATGAGTAACGACCCATTTTTTGACTGCCTGAGGAGCAGCGCAAGAGTAGGTTTGCAGGCTCAGGAGAACAAAGCCAGGTTCCCAGACTGAGCTCTGACTGCACTTTAGGATTCCATTTACAGTCTGTTTGGTTTGTAATTCAAATCGCTCCAGACCAGAGTTAATGCTTAGACCACAGCCACCTGAAATTTGCTTCAGGGCTGAAGCCCAGCCAGATTGCAAATGGAGGAAACACTTGAGGTTTGCTAAATACAGTTAATAGGGGATTAGAGGCTGTGTTTTTTATGGTAGCACAGGGAGGTCTGTAATAGAAAAAATATTAAAATTCAAATATACAGCTTCAGCCGTGCTGAGCAGGATGCAACTGATTGCGCTCTAGCCATCAAGTAGCTATGCTTCCTTTCATTAAGCAAAGGGAAACCGAGAGGAAGATGATAACAAGGCTCTGATACAATTTTTGTTGAGGGATGGTCTATTACAGCCAACTGATGGGAAATGACCCAATGGCTGGGTGACTGGACTGTCAGTTACAAGATTCCAGAGGTGAGACCTGTCTTTCTGCTGCTAATTTATGCGCACAAAGACTTGAGCGAGTCTTCACTTTGGCTTTCCATTTGCTTTTTTAACAGCCGCGTCCGTTTAGCTCCTTGGGGCTCTTTCACAGCATGTGTGTGTGCAATGCCTCATGCAGTGAGGTGTGGGTGTACCCATCGTACAAATATTTACTGCTGCCCTATAAATCACAGAGTCGCAGAAATGAAGAGTTGGAAGGAACCTTGGAGGTCGTCGAGCTGGAAGAAACAGGATCAAGTGTAGCTAAGCCATGCCTACCAGACGTTTGTCTTAACATTTTCTTTAAAACTCCAGCAAAGGAAATTCCACATTTCTAGTTTGCCTGTTCAAGTGGTATTTATCTAAACTTTGTCTGCATAATTTCAGTGAAGGAGATTCCACACTCCTAGGTTGCCTGTTCCAGTATTTCACCGCTGTAGCTGAAATGTTTTTCTAATACTTGACCTAAGTTGTCTTTGCTAGAGCTTATGCTGATTCCTCCTCTTTCCTCTCCCGCTGACTATGAAGAACAATCAATCTTTCCTCTCTTTTTAAAAGTCCCTATGCATTGGCAGGCTCTTTGTCACATTCATTCCTCAGTTTCCTCTCCTCCAGACTAAACAACACCCAAGTCTTCATCCTTCCCTCAAGTGGCAGATTCGGAACTGCAGCTGGCCATTAGAGCGATCCCTGTATTGCCAAAAATGTGTGTAGCCCTTAGTTGTTTCTCCAGAGCCAAGAGGATTTACCCTTCTGGAATTCTTTGCAAATTTAGTCCTGAGATTAAGAAGTTCAAAAGCTCTTGTAAACGTAGGAGAGACCTCACAGTTGATATGGTTAGAAAAGTAACATCAAAGGACTCTGGGTACCTCCACTGGGTTTAGGGCTTGTATGTGAGTGAGAAAGTGTGTGTGTGTGTATGTAAGCAGTTTTTAATGTGACAAAACTAGATTTTAAATGACTTTTGCTTTTTAAAAACAAAGAAACAAAAAAGTGCTTTCTTGAAAGCACTTCTCTTGGTTTGGAGAGGGAAGCCAAGGGCTGGCAGGGATCAGAGGGGACACAGGTGGGCTGGAGCTGTGGGGACCACCTTGGAGATATGCACTTGCTCTGAAAAAAAACTTGTCTGCCGCAGTTCCCAGCAACCAGAACTGGAGGAGTTTGAAAGACTTTATTAGCTTTTTTGTTTCCTTCCTCTCTCCTTGCCTTGCCACTCGATTTGTTATTTTCTGGTCCTGTGTGCAATTTCAAAACCCCAGAAACTCTGAAAAGAACCAAAACTTCCAAAATTCAAAACTCCAAGGACATTTGTTTCCATGTTTTTGCTCTTAGGGAAAAGAAGGACTGTAAATCTCAGATATGATTCTCATGAATCTCAGTCTGACTTTTTGTTGTCCTTACTAGAAAAAGGAAGACTTTTAATTGAGGGGAAAAAAAAAACGCCAAACAAAAATCCCTCAAATGTTAAAGGACTCCCCCAAAATCTAGACCAGACTGCCAAAGATGAAGTGCTGGTTCATTTTTTGCTTGTTTGGTTTTGTTGGTTTGGTTTTTCTTTCCTCTGATGAAAGTCATGTTTCTTATCAGGAACCACATTTTGATTTAGGAGAGAGATTTGCTCAGAAAATTGTTATTCAGAAAAGACCGTGGACTGTTTCTGATCCACTTTCTTCAGAGACCACAGGCAGGTAGCACGCAGCGTTGGAGAAGACGCAGGGCAGGAGCTTGGCTCTGGAGCCCGTCCTGTAGGGAAAGACTGTCATCACGATGTATTCCTGTGTCTGCCAGAAGCAGAAAGCAGGGGAGGCTTTTCTGCACCTGCAGCTGACTCGGCGTATCTCCTGCTAAGTACAGCAGCTCTTGTGGCCAACAAATTTTACGGGGCAATGGCTTGGCTAGGTTTTTATTCTTTCTTTAAATCCAAGACAGAAAATATGCAAAGCAAGATGAATGTATGCATCTTCTTTGATATCCATTGGGAATCCTCTTGCCTGATCTTGGCACTGGGGATGTTGGCACGAGAGAGAAGATGATATTGCAAAGCTGTCAGCTGTCTCCTCAATCAGCTTTTGAATAAATCTGGATGATAGGCGTGATTTTGTATGCAGTTTTAGCGTGATCCCAGTTATTCGTACTGCCTTCCGCAGCAGAGGTCAGCAATGTGCTACCTTATATGTTGCCCAACTGAAGCACTGGCTCTGTAGGATCAGAAAGGGTTTTCAGGCACTGGAATGGGCTGCCCAGGGAGGTGGTTGAGTCCCCGTCCCTGGAGGTATTTAAAAGAAGGATAGATGAGGTACTTGAGGACATGGTTTAGTGGTGGGATGGCAAGGTTAGGTTAGTGGTGGGACTTGATGATCTTAAAGGTCTTTTCCAACTGAGATGATTCTATGATTCTATGATCTTGTGACTGACCCACCTTGTCCATGAAACTGTGGGAAAACCAAAATCCATCTAGAGGAAAAAGACAAGATTCAGCACCTAACACCCCACTACTCTACCCACTATTTAAAAGTCTTCATTCTCTCTAGAGAAGGATAGCAATAAATCACAGCCAATGCCTTATCCTAGTACTAAACAACAAGCTCCTTCAGAGGTTAAAGCGAACCTGTAAGCGTAGTTATTCTCAAGCTGATGTCAGTCGAGGTGATTCATCTACCTGGAACTGTGTTGTGAGCTGGTTTTGTGCAGCACAAGTTTATAGCTCTGTCTTCCAGCAGGGTTAACAAGCCAACTTTCAGGACCGATGCTGTTGTATCATTTAAGCATTGGAAGTGATTGCTACTCGTACCCCTTACATTGGGGACCTCTGCCCTCTGCTGTACTTCACAGTGGAGAACTGGCTGGAATTGTATGTTGTTAGAAACACCCACCTGTGGAAGCTTCATCTTTGTGCCTGTCTCTGGTATCCCTACCCTTGTGACCTGTTAGTCTTCAGAAGAATGAAGATTGTCCATCTGAGTATCTGAAACTATTCTGGCAGATGTAGTTGAAAAAAAGATGTCTCCCCTGCTGCATGACATCTAGCTAAAAAGAAACTCTTATCTACGGTACTGACACTCACGTTGATTGTTTTGCACACAGTAAAGGATCAGAGTCAGGAGAATTTATAAAATTTTGCTTGTGAAGTGATTTAGGATTCAAACAGCTCGTTACTCTGATGATATTCATGCCCTCCTTCACTGTTTGCAAACAGGATTTAAATCAAAGAATACAGGCACACATTAATTATTACTGTTGTTGATGATGGCAGTGACTTCAAAATTCCTTAGGGACCGGTACAATTGTCTACTTTGACCTGTGGTGTGAAACAAGCCAAAGAATTTGACCTTGCTATTTTTATGTTAGTTCATGTACTTGTTAAGGAATATCAATGACATTAATCTGTGACTGAGCCATGAGCGCATCTTTTAGAAAGGCATCCAATCTTGATTTCAGATTCCAAGTGATGATAGAATTACAACACCCAGGAGAACTTACACTCATTTGTTTTTTTTTAAAAAAAAAAAGTATTTCCTCCTTGAACAAGATGAGCTTCAGCTTCCAGTAAGGAGTTCTGCATGTCCTGTCTGCTAGATTACACATCCCACTAACAGCATTTCTCTGATCTAGATTTTATAGAATGTTAAAGAAAATGATTGGCATTTCTCTTAGGAAAAAATCTTAATGAACTCTAAATGTTTCAGAAAAAAAAATCACTGTCGATATTGTTTTTTTTTTTAAAAAATTGTCTTTCAAAATACTTTTTTTAAACTAAGCGTTGTAAAAAAAATGCATGACATTTCCAAGAAAAGGTACATACCCTCAAAAGTTTTCACTTGAGAAAGCTGCACTGAGAAATTACAAAAGAGAAATTGTGTCCATTTTCAACATTTTGAAACAACCCCAATATCTTTGATATCTTTTAGCTGTCCTGAAATCCTTCCAATTTTAAGCACATTCAAACTGCCTGGTTATCTGTCACAATTTTAGATTCTAAAGTCCCTGTACTAAAGGATTACTTTATTAAGCCAATGCTTATATGTATACTTTCTTCAATATAAAAAGATAAAAATTTCTTTGTGCAATGTGAATATTGGGGATTTGCACAGGTGTAAATGATGTAGAAAAGCCTCAAAAATTTCTGAAGTGCCAGAACTAATTAACAAGTTGCCATTTCCCTCGATAGCAATTTTCTTTGCAGCTGCTGTACTAACTTAGAGCATCCTTGTCATGCTTCTCTATCTGTAAACAACCTCTGGATTTTTCTTTCTGAAAACAGCCACTGAAACCTGAAACTTTTTATCAGTGTGATGAAGTAAAGCCCAAAATCCATATGGTGAGAAAGCAGACAGCTGACTAGAAAGGGGATGTTTGTAAAATACAGATGCAAAGCCCAGACATTTTCCTGTTTTCTTCTGCCGTTGGATTTTCAGAAACTACTTTTCTAACCATTTCCTTGCCCATTATTCTTAATAAAGATTTTACTGGGTTCTGGACTATTTTCTTTGGGCCTGGCAAAAGGTGCTAAGATGTTTCCTCTGGAATTTAAAGATTCTTTTTTTTCGTGAGGGTAGGTATGTTCTTCTGCGTCGAGTGGGAAGTCTGATGGGAAAAAGCTTACAAATAATTAATTCGAGGAAAGGTAAAATATTGTTTACTCTTTGATTGACTCCTGGGAGAGAGGAGGCAAAAATAAACCAAAACATTCCACCCTGTGAGTTCCAACTTTTATGGATTTCCCATTGGTAATGTTTCACTTACTACAGTTAAGGAGTTTGTGTAATGAAGTAGGTTAATATATATAGGAAAGCATTTAGGCTGACAAGGTTTGCTTGATCCTGGACCAGTAAACACAAGGTTTTCTGTTTAAGTCATTTGTGCCAGCCACCCCTTTTAGACTGTCTATTTTACTTCCACTGCAACAGCCCCATTTAAGCTGTACCTGCCAACTTGCAACTAAAAAAAAAAAAAAAAAAAA
>VXBL01005755.1:720285-769220 GCA_013400195.1 Aramus guarauna | reverse complement strand
AAAAAAAAAAGTATATTTTTAATTTGCCTGAGATTGCACACTTTAGCGTTAAACCACAAAAAGGACAAACTTCATGGCTGCTGCTGCTGCTTTTTACTTCTCCCATGTTACCAAAAAGGAGAAAGTGGAAGGGGGAAGAGGAAAGAAGCCGTGCAGGGTGTGCACGAGTGTGCGAGGGGGATGGGAGCGTGGCGCGGGGGCCAAGGCTCCTCCTAGGTGTTTCTCTACTACCATCCACTACCCTCCTGGTGCACAGTACCTCTTACCTGACTGAAACATTCCTCTGCTCTGACCGCTTTATCTGATGGCCTGCTTTTCTAAGTGGGGGAATGAACTTAGAAAAAAATAATAAACGATACAGTGATAGTCTTCTAAACTGCTGGTTCTTCCTGGCAGATGTATAACCCGCTGGCCAGAATCCCTCTAGCACTGGTGTCTGCTGAATTTCTTGTGTTCATATTCCAAAGAAAACCACTGCAGTTGCCTTCAGCTGTTGCCTCTTGGAGGTCCTTGTAGAGAAGCAAAGGGCTAGGGTGAATGAAGTCTTGTAGTTGAGAAAGAGAGTGGGATTTTGGGGCTGTTCTCCTGTCTGTGCCAGTAAATCCCTGCATGCATTATGTTCATGAAATATATATGAATAGAAATGTAAATACATTTGTATAAATAAAAGTGCATGTAAATAATACAGATGTATTATAAAAAGAATAGAGTGGAAAGAGCTCAGGACACCTTCCTCCTGCGCTAATATTGAGGCATACACATTTAATTCGAGGTTCATCAGGGAAACCTGGAGGAAGGCACAAGTCAGTCGATGTTATGAAACCTTGAGGATGCCGTGGCCACGTTTTTCTGAAGGGGGAAGGTGACTAATAATGCTGAGGATCCAAATCCAAATACCCTTTGTTGTTGAAGTTGCTAATGTCTTAGCCAGTTGCTAATGCTAATGTTGCTAGCATCTTAACTCAGCACAATTGGTTATGGAGGGTTCTCTTGCCCTGTCAGGTCAGGGTTCCTTTGAGTCCTTCATTTTCCTTTTATCTCTCCCTCAACTGTATTTGTGCGATGAAAGCGTTTTTCTGGGAATCATCAGTAGTAGGCACACTTCCTTGTAATCTTCCAAGGCTTGCTCATCTGTATTATTTTGTAAGCATTATGCAAAATTTCAAATACATTGAGTTATCCCTAGGTTGTCGATGTAAATCCTTTCAGAGAAGGATTTCACAACCAGCAAGGAAGTGTTTTCCCTTCACCTCTTTCTGCTGGGTCCCTTAATGCAAAATTGCTTATGGGAAAATAGGCCTCAGCATTTCCTTTGAATTTAGTTAGCTTTGCTAATATGCTCTTTCGGATTACTGATATTTGAGGACTGTTGTATACAGTGTAGGTCCCTGACATCTCTTCTAGCGTGACGAAATGTGGTGCATGTCAGCAGACAGACAACAGGACTGCGAGATCCCCAAGGTAGGTACTGCAGTTTTATTTTGTATTTATTCAGTGGCTAGCACAATGGGTATCTGGTCTGTGAAATGGCTCCAAGGCGTCATTTCAATATATTATCATGCTTAAAATATAAGAACCTTTATTTAACCAGAAGCTTTTCAGAGGCAACACTTTCTTCAAAAACAAAAATACCATTTTTCCCAGAACCAGTTTACAGATTTTTTTTTTCTTAAACAGTGCATGCTCCAACATTAATTCTACACTGTGCTGCTGTCAGATCACTTTGTATTTTTTCTAGGAGACTTTTAATCTTTTCCCAATACCAAAAGCCATATAATATTGTTTTACATGCTCTTCTTTGAACCTACAGCACAGAAAATTAAAGTGTAAATATGCACGCCAACCACCCAAAAGTCATAATAAGATTATACGAATGCCTGCAACCACACAGCAGGAACAATGGGGTTGCACAATTCCTCTGCTTGGGCGCTGCTGAATTTTAATGAGGGATAGTTGGTACATGCTGATACTCCTATAGCTACCCTGGAGCCAGAACAGTGATTTAAGATGCCAGCGACACAGCGTGTAGGTGAGTCTTAGCTGTAGCGTGCCTTGGAGAGTAGAGCGTGATATAGCAAGCTGAAAAAACGGCAGGGCAATAAGCTGATTAAATTAGGGTGAGAAATGGGACTGGAAGGAGAAAGGATCGCTTAAAATTGCCAATCACCTGTGCTGCTTTCATCAGCTGTTGAGCTCCTGTTGGAGAGAATACGATGCTGTACACTGATAGGAATAATAGGAATAACCCAAATAAAGAACATATGCTGTCATGAATTGAAAATCTCATGCTGCAGGGTTTAAAGCAATCTCTTAAACAGCAGGGATTAAGAGGGGAATTTAGTGAAGTGGTGTTACCTCTCTCCCATGCCAGAGTTTATTTTCACCTTCTCTCTAATACCACTGCTAACCTAGGTACACCTGGGAGCCACTTGGGAAAGTATTCACAATAGGTGTACCTCTCAAAATATGTTCTTTTCAGATATGAAGATATCCCTCTTGTTTGCAGCTAACCTAAGAATAAGCATTGCTTAGGGCGAGTTTCTTTTCAAGCGAGCTGACTGTGTTCCTGTTGCACACCATGGGGTCTGCATCTCCTCTGGGCCCCAGTAGGTTCTTGCATGTGTTTATCCGCATGTGTTCTTCAGCGCAAAACATTCAAAATAATGTGAAAGCTGCGCTGGGGCCCGTGAGGGTGTGTTTGCGTAGCATGATGCCAAGGAGAAGTACGATACAGCCTGGGACGTGGGAGGACGGTGTCCTGGGACGTGGGAGGACGGTGTCCTGGGACGTGGGAGGACGGGACAGCGAGGGTCAGACCTGCCACGCTCGTGACTTAGGGAGAGATTCTGAGCATGAACTATCACAAGAACCACAGCAAAGGTTCATCTTTTGGGGAACCTGTTGATTCATTGCAAATAAGGATTTCAGCCATTGAGTAATATAGCTAATTATGTGTTGTAATTTTGCTTTTTATTGGAAACTGTCTTACTGTGACTTTGTATTTGGGCTTTGAGTCTGTTTCGTAGTGCAGAAGGTGGCAATCTTTTCTTCTTCCAGCTCAGCTCTCTGTGAGCAGATCCTAGACAGAGATGCGGCCACAGCACGTGCTTCTGTAATTTTCTCAATTACAGGAAAGTTTCATACAGAATTATCATTAGCATACAGTATTTTGCTTGGAATAATAGCTCAGTTTTACTTGGGAATTTTATTTCGCTAATACCAGGTTATGATATCTCACTGAAGCTGTGTGCTCTTCCTTGATTGCGTCATTTCCAGAAGACAAAAGCTTTAACTTCTTGAGGTGAGGTGGTTGGGTTTTTTTTAATATCAGGTCTTGTGTATGTCAGCCCATCAGTTCTCATCGCATTGTTCTCACATTTTCATGCCAGAATATAGTTTTTGTAGCCCAGGATATGTGCAGCTATACTCGCCTGTCCTTTCACAAACATTTTCACTAAAACAACAAAAGTGTATAGGAATTGCCCCTTGTTAGTTGTCCTAAACCCCGTAAACTACAGAAAATTGGAGTGAAAGTTCCTGCCTTAAACCTCTACCCAGGAGTTAGAGCAATCATATATCCACAGCTTGATCTGCCGTGTTCTGTGGGGTTTTGTAGTCTTGACCAGGGATTGCTGTGCTCAGTTAACCAAAAAACTGAGAAAAAAAGATATTGCTCATCCCAGAGGTGCTGCCCACTATATGATTTATAGAACGTGTTATGTTTTGATGAGATGTCCTGTGTTGATAATGATACCAGCCCAATCTGTACACTGTGCAAACATTTTTCAAAGATGAAGCAATTGAGTAAACATCTCTTGGGTTCCTCGTGAATGAGGACAAACAGTTCCTTAAATTATCTAGCTCAGGTTTGCCATTTCTTTTTTTTTTTTCACTAGGGAAAATGCCAGCCCTTTTCTAGATACCAAAGACAGATTTAAATCTACAGCATGGTTGACTTAAAGTTTTAAAAGTACTTAATCCTTTCTTGAAGACTATTAGGTTGTTTTATGAGGGTGTGTGAAGGTGATTTCTTTTAATTGATCCTGAAAGGGAAAACAGGTTTTGGACTTGGTATTTTGTGCATAGGAGCAACAAAAGAAAAGCTCTGCTAATCACAGTCAATATGTGCATCTGGCTTTTCTTGAGGTTAGAAGCTGCATTTCTGAAGCACATCTTACTATTGACAAAAGAAGGGAAAATTCTGGTGTAAGTATGGCCACACCTCTAAATTGATTATTCTTGTAGGATTTGCTCATCCTATTTTGGCTATGTTATAAAACGCAATGGGAGCAATTCCAGCTCGAGCACATCACTCCAGCATCAAGCAGCCCATGATGTCACAAGGAATTCCTTGTCGTAAGGGACGTCCCCTAAGGAGAGCGTTTGCTCTGCTGGAAAACGGCCATCCACCCACATGCTCTGTCTCCACCCAGCTACTCCATCCAAATAACCAAACCAAAGGGAGTGCTTTGACTAATCGGAGTGAGTAGGAGTGATGCCATGACAATACAATAGTGCGTCTGCTGTAGACTGTTCTTGATTTGCATTTGATTGTTTGCAGTCCTACCCATCTGTAGCCAAAGGCAAGAAGTGATAACCTGTCATGTTATATAAAAACACATTTGAAAAAAGTGGAGTAATGCAAGATAAATAGCGTACGCTCCCTGGGTCTATTCTTCCCAAGCAGTCCTGAATTCATTCCACAAGTTGCTGTTTTCTCTTTTACTGGAGGGTTTCTTTCCAGATAGTTTCCATCTGAGGGGAAAGAAAAAAAAAAAAAAAGGAATAAAAGCACAGCCTATTGTAATTTGAAAAGAAATGCTAAACAAGTGGAGCATTGACACAATGTCAGGCCCTGAGCAAATGGACAGGAAAGCAAAAGGTTAGGTGACATCAGTCACTCAGCAGTCAGACAGAAAGACTTCTGCTCAGTTGAGGCAGTGACGCTACCGTAGCTCAAGTCACATTGACCATCTCTGTCTTCTCCTGTGTTTCTGTGGTGTTAAGGCACTGAAAGTTTGAGCTGGAAACAGCAGAGAATCATGTCATACGACTCTAAATGTTTCCCTCTTTTGTTCAACACATCCTTTGTTCTTCTATAGCTGATTGTCAATCATTTAAGTTATGCAATATAATTAACCCACAGATAAAGCTTATAGTGAAATCTTGTTCACTCTGTTTAAGCTTGTTGTGTTAGGATATTTTAGGAGGTTTTCCCACCACGTGTATAACGTAACCTCAGAGAGAGAGGGCTTTCCTTCCTATAAATACGGAGATACAAAAATACAAACTGGAGAAGTCCTTGACAAATGGAGGATGAAATACTCTCACACCTTAAAATTACCTCCAAAAGTCACATTCTTTTAGGTGAGGTGAATAGTAAGAGGATCAGTCAAAGTGGAAAGCATGGGAAATCTAGACTTCTGGCAGGGGAATGGGACTCAAGCCTCACTTAAAGGTAAATACTTGTAGGGCCAACTTACTACTGAGCAATCCCTCTGTTTTGAACTGAGCCTAAATGAGCCTACCAATGAGCCTAAAAATGTGAATTCTTCTTTCTGAATAGAGAGCATGGTATAGCGTGACAGCCTGAGGGTATCATTCTCTGTGAGGATACCCTCCATGGGCCTTTTGACATTTGGTCCCACTGAGCTGAATCTCTCTAGTGACTCTCTTGCAGTGTGGTTTCCTTTACTCCTCCTTCCCACAATCCACAAGGTGCCCCATCACCACTGTCCCAGCAGAACAGTGATGAAAGTGGAGACGCACCAACCTGCACTGTTGATGGTCCCGTTTCTTCATACGCAGTTGTATTCTCTCCAGATTATTTCATGATGGCTGGCTGTACTGTAAACCTGCCTGGTGAGCCTTCTTCTCTTTGGTGTCAGACCTGTAAAATACTAATTAATTAGGATGGGAAGGCATGGCTGCATGAATTGATGCTGGCAGATGTGAATGAGTTCAACCCATCATTTGAACTTGTTCCAGTCTTATTTGTATGTGGTATCACCATGTTAATGCTGCCTGCAATCCAAGCAAATCCCTGCTGAGAGACAAGGTATTTTAGTTTAAGCATGGCACTGCATGGACATGACTTGCCGGCTCCTAGATTAGACCTAGCTTGCATCTAGCCAATGCGGAGTGCAAAGCTGAAGAGCTGTAATTACAGACAAAATGGGGGTCTACAGGCTCATATGCATGTGCATGACACGTTAAGGTTTAGGATCCCCTGAATTTGTGGCTCTGGTGCCAGCTCATGGAAGCCTGTGAGACATCAGCTCATTTGTCTTTGTTTTGAAGTATCAGGTTTCTAATCCTTAGGTCTGAGAAGAAGAGCATGAAAATGCAAGTTAGTTTTAACTGCTACGGAGATATACAGGCAATTCTCACCTGACTTGATGAACTGTGCAGTCACGATGGCGTAACTCCCTGTGCGGCCATTCTGGCTCTAAAACTCACACAGGGACTTTTGCTTTAGCTTAACCTCCTCCAAAAGGGCTGAGCTAAATCAGAACCCAATCCTTCTGATGCAGTAAGAATTTCATTAGATCTCCATTGAGAGAGTTGTAACACTCTTAAATTTACACCTCAAGTTGTTCTGATGCTACTGAGTGCTGTGGATGCCTTGTGTGTGTTTAAATAGTTTGAAAGCATAGCCATGGGTGTGGGATTGTCCTCTGCATGAGAAATGGGTGTTGGCTTCACAATCCACTGTTCTTGGGGCTGTGCCAAGTCAATCCTAATGGAGTACCAGGTGTACGGGTGTGTGTATGAGCAAATGTATGTGCGTGCGTGTGTAGAGACTTAAAGCTGAAACTAGGGATGGGCGAAGAATGCAAATAACTGTTGAAAAAGAATTTTGCTTTTGCTTTGTTCAGAGCGAAACCTCACAAATTGGTTAATTTCCACCAAATAATTCCCTGAGAATTAAAACATGATCAATCAGGAGATATTTTGATTTTTCCTTTTTAAAATTGTGACAGTTTATACAGTAACATGTAATGCAAAGCTATTTTCAGATTCGTAGGTACCGCCACCATCCTTTCTTATCCTCCTCAGTGAAATGTATGTGACATCAAAACTGTCTTTTCTGGTGGACCTCCTCCTCTTTGATTGCAACTGCTTTTTAGGGAGAGAAAGAGAGTCCCCTGGCCCTTCTTCCCAGGAGGGGAAAGGGAGGAGAAGAGGCCAGCTTTGGTCCCAGGGGGCTGCACGTGTCCTATCCGCACCAGCTGAGGCGGTGCAGGGAATAACCCAGCAGAGCTGTGGGTGCCGGGGCACGGGATGGCTCTTCACTGCTCCCACCTGCGAAGGAGGCCGCTTCCCAACAGAGGGAGGCAAAAGATAGACAGTGGAGAGAGGTTGCTTCAGTGGGAAAGGTGTGTGGGTGTATAATGAGGGGACTTTACAAATAATTCCTTGGTGATTATTCATTTTAAAGGGAAGTTCAGCTGCCCTAGAGATATCCCATGGAGTACTTAATTTCTAGAGAAGTTTGGAGAAGACAGGATTTTGGTCCCATTCCTTTTTTTTTCCTGCCCAATGGCAAAAATCATTTTCATAACCCGTGCTGGGGATTGCGCTGTGTCTTATACAGTGGTTGTGTGCACAGAGCATTTTGAAATACAACTTTTTGTTTTGAAACTGAAATTGTTCCAAGTAATAATACCTTCCCTTCAGATTTTCATTTTTCAGAAGTGACCCACCCACTATTGAATAATAAGGCTTGATAACCATAGTTTCTCAGATAACATGCAATGAGCTGCCAATATTGCTTTGGGACTAAACCAGGAAACCACTGGCTGGTGTTGTAAAGGAGTCAGTTATCCAAATGGGATCATCTACCCTTGAAATCTTTTCAATAAGAATGTGGGTTAGAGATTACCTTTTTTGAAGATGTCCTGGACTAATAATGAAATGAGCGTACAAATTTAAAGAACAGAACAAAACACATCTATTTCCAGGTCAAGAAAAACTGTGTTTCAGTCCAAAGTAAATTAAAATCATTCACTTATGTGAAATCCACTATAAAGGAGGTTTATAGTGGAAACATTGACTGACCTTTAACAATAGCAGCGAGGCCAGCTCTGCTGTAACAACAATTAGAAATAACAGGCA
This sequence comes from Aramus guarauna, assembly GCA_013400195.1. Lineage (NCBI taxonomy): Eukaryota > Metazoa > Chordata > Aves > Gruiformes > Aramidae > Aramus > Aramus guarauna. The sequence continues at coordinate 761,102 of VXBL01005755.1, read as the reverse complement.
GTAGCGTTACAAGGCTACGTAGGCTAGGGCAAGGTCTTTTTCTTAATCTAGCCTGAACATTCAAAGAGAAAATCCCAGAGCGGTTGACTGAATGTCATCTTTTTTCCATTAATTGGCCACAGAATCGTACTCTGAAGTTGACAGAAATAACTGCTGTGATACTAGCCCAAGTCTAAGCACTGCCAAAAGACATTTTATTTCAAACCTCTCGGAATTACCGTATAATTTCCCACATTGCTTACCTAAGAGACCAGGAAGTTGGCTGTCCATCTGCTTAGCAAAAGGCTCCTCGCCTTATATGACATAAAACTTCATTTCTCCTATCTGTGGGAAAACAAAGTCAGGGAACTACCAACCAGGATGGAGGATATGGGATGGTAGATTGATGGGGGGTGACGTGTAGCTCTTACATGGTAGGATAATCTGAACCTTATACAGGGGCCATAGTTAATTCTTTGTTGTATTGCTGGCTCTGGAGTGTGTGATGCTGCAGGAGATAAATCAACAGTTCTGCTCCTGTACAAGCCCCAAGCTCTTGAAGATGAGGTTGTCTCCTTCTCGGTGGTTGTTGCTCCCTAGAAAAATGGATCTCAGACCTGCAGCCAACAGACAATTAGGAATAACACTGATGTTCCTTGATTACGATGGAACTTCAGTTTTTTGGATGATCTAGATTAGTATTCTTTGCGCTAATTTAAAGGCAATACATACGTTTCTATGGCAGAGCTGCTCATTTTCTGGGAATCTGTTAGGCTGTTCCACTCATCCAGATGTTTAATATTGTTAGTGACCTGCAGCTAAGCCTCTCAAACAATTCTAGTAGGACTTGTTCATCTCATTTCCCCAAGAATATAAAACGCTGTGTAGCAGGTACCATTCCAAGGGCCAGACTCAGAGTTGCAATATGAGTTTAAGCAAGTTGAAATTCAAAGGCCTTCTAGATTAGTGCAACCTACTGCTTCACTTGAAGTCTTTTCAATTATATACTCAACACATGTACTCCTTGAAGTCCTAACCTTATTGGGTTAGACTCTTTTGGATTCACTCGGCCAAAAAATGTTGTATCCATTATATTAATCTGGTGCATTTATTCCCACTTCCCGCAGCTATTTCTGTACCAAAAGCTTCAAAGATGAGAGATATAGTATCTTCCCCTCTAAAATAATTCATACTTCTTTTTTTATTTTATGCAACAATTTAAATGCCCTTAGATGTTTGTCTAGTGCTTAGCTATAAAGGAGTTGGAGTTAAATGTTATCTGAAAGTGATAATGCTAGTGCAATGTGAAGCTTACTATTGTATTGATGTAACTGATTCATGATTACTTTAGCAAGGAATCCTTGAAGTAACAGAGGTGGCTTGATCAAACAGATTAAATGCTACATCTCAGCCACCTGTCCTCCAACACTGTCTTCTTCCATCAAGAAAAAGTGAAGCCCCAGCAACTAAAATGAGTTTAGGAATTAAAATGTTACGAGGGTTTTGTAAAAGGCAAAAATTAGGGAAGTCTGGACTGCATGTATTGCAAAATAGTTGAATGTTACATCAAGCGTTTGGAACTGAAATGTTCTTTTGATAGAAAATGAATTGAATCTAGTGGTTTTAAATTTATGTTAAAGAAAAACAACTGCTTAAATTTTCAAACTTGCATCCTGATTTTGCATGTCTTCATTGTTGCTTGGCCATGCCGATGGATGTTAACATGTCCTCAGACTCAGGACTTTTTAGTTTGGATGCACAGGGCATCATAACAATTTTGACTAGGAATGCTGTCTGTATTTTTAGAAAGTAGAAACTATATTTAATAACATATGTTACTTTAAATATTTCTCTCTAAAGTGGATATTCTTTTGTTGTGGATAGAAATCCAGAAGCACAATTAATATTAGCTGAAAGTTAACCCTTGATAGAAGGGTAATGTTTCCAATCTCATTTAATAATGTTAAATATCTGTATATCTTAATATTTAGTATTAAGATAGCTGCTTTTTCCAGTGGAAGTATTCCTACTTATGCCCATTACATTTACCTTACTTAGTATACCTCACGTTTTATATCAAGAACGTCAGATTACCTTGAGAAAGAAATCAGGAACATCAATGGATAAATACAGTGTGACACAGGCTATAATGCATGAAAGTTTATGTCAAAAAGAAATTCTTGCAGGAAGCTGGATTACGTTCTTAATACAATTTTAGAGATTACTATTCAATCACTGCAAATATTAGCAACACTGAAGTTCTAGGTTTTTTGAAAAACCATGTGCATGTACTTTTTCAGCTGTAGATATAATTTTTAGACTGAGCAATGAGTTTATATCAAATCAGAATAAAATAAACTGAGAATTGACTGTTAAACTTCATGCACTGATATTCTATCTTCAGTCCTTATTGCAATATTTTCCAGGTCTTTTCTCTAACAATCTAGACATGGTATTAACTTTTTTTTTTTTCCTTTTTTTCTTCTGGGTCCTTGAGTATCTTTAAGATAAGACACCATTTCCAAAGGACCAATGAATTATATAAATTGAATATATTACCACAGAACTCATGGTAGGTAGTGGTAGGTGTATGGTAGAGAAAAACAGTCTTGGTTGCATATATAGATACACATGTATATATACAAACTTACATATATAAAAGAATAATTCTGAATAAAGTCTTGCAAAGTCACAAAATATATGCCATATTTTTCAGATCAACACCTATTGCATGAGCATTGACAATTCATGTAACTCCCATAGGCTTTCACTGTTAAGATGTAAGAGTAGATGGAAATTATTTGTCTGATTCCAGTCTTCCCAGCTGCCTTGCTTGAAGGCAAGCCAGAAATATTGAGAAAAGAGAATTATTCCGGGCATTCCAACTTCTTGCCAGAATCCAGAAGGTGAATAGATATAGGAATGTGAAATAAAAGCAAGACAAATTTAATTCTTCTGACCAACCAGTTCCAAGTTTAGGGCATAGATTTAAAATACTCTGTTGCCTGAACTCTTACGCCTCGGTCCCTGGAAGGCAGCTGTTCTCTGCACTGCAGTTTTAAAAAAATGAATAAATAAAAAGACTTGAACTGGCAGTAGTTTACTCATTCAGATCCTTTGCTATGCTAGTCACTTTGGTAGTAGGATTGTCATCCAGGTGCTATATAAGTGCTGAGTCTTTTTACATATAAGAAAAGTAATAGCTGGAAGGAACTCACACAGCTCTAAACGTATTTGATGTTGAAATCTCTCAGCTCAGTCCAACTGGGCTAAATACAGAAATCTGAAATGAGATCCAGTGTTCACCCTTAAAAGGTGCAAAATAAAACTTCCGGTCCAAGAAAATGTATACAAAGGTGGTAATGGGGTATTTCTGTGCTTTCCTACGCTTCTAATCGTGGATCGTGCATGAAAGTCCTCAGTGGCCCAGATCTCTGTAACTGCCTATGCAGCTGGAGAGGTAGATGATTTAGCTTGAATAAAATCAGGGATAATCCAAACTGAAATCAAAACTGATCTGAGATGAAAGGAGAGTGGGAAATTCGTTGTTAGTGTTTTTGAGCACCTCTTAACTTTTTGACCTGGACATGATTGCACTATTTTTTCAAAAAGCAGGAAGGAGAAGATAAACCTCACATGAAAACCTCTTCCTCTACAATTTGTAACATAATTTTGTTGACAAACCATATGTATACATTCTGACTTGGAAATGTCAAAATGTTTATTTGTCAGTCAAAATGTTTCAACATTTCAGACTAAAAAAAATGTTCTGAACTTTTGATTCTGTGGGGAAAAAGCTCTGGACATTTAATGTCGATTTGAAATGAAAATTGTAATTTCCTGAGGTGGACATCTTGATTTTTATTTTTTTTTTTTTTTAAATCAGCTCTATTTGATGCTTTATTGCACTACTGTCCTTCATATGTGCCCTCTCAAATTTCTGCCAGCCTTTCGGCTTATGGATCTGCTTAATGTCGTGCAAATGGAGGTTAGACATGTCCTGTTGGGTGACTACTCAGTTTTCTGAATAGTCACATAAATAATAGCAGCTGAAAGGCTGGATTCAGGCTGACTGAGCATTTAACTCAGTAACTGCAATTTAAAAGATGCCAAAGAGTCTTAAAAACTTGCATGTGTTTAAGCTGATTTTGATCTAATTTATACCTGTTTATAGAAGCTTTAACTCCAGTTATATTTATTCAGTTATTCTAAATTTACATTACCATAACTGAGACAAGTATTTGGCCTATTTTTTTTTTTCTTCTTTTTTTATTTCCTTGTTTAAACAGAAAGTACTCTCTCTCCCTTCTGGATGGGACAGGTCACATTCTGACTTGATTAAACTGGCTGTGTTTGGATTGAGGGGAAGTCTACGTTTCCATGGCTGGGTACGTGGGGTATTTTTAGCACTCTACCCGCAGAAGCAACCCTCTTGAGCAATAGGCTGAAGTCTGGGATAATTAGACGGTGCTGAGGATCCTTCCTCCGGGATCGCTCTGGCTAGCTGAACGCCAGCGTGGGCGATCAGCACTAGGCTGTCATAACAGTAGTGGAGATGTGTTAATTACGGTCTTCAGATCTAATCTTTCTGGAAGGACATCCTTTTCTGCGTAAAAACCCTTTCTGTAAATGGCCTAGGTTTTGCACCTTGAATTCATCATTTGTGGCTGACTTCAAAGCGCAGAGGATGGCACTGTGCATTTCATAATACAATCTACAGGGCGTGGGCTGGACGGGGAATACTGAGGTGGCAGGAGACGAAAGGCCTTTGCTATGGTGTGCTCGCAACAGGGGCGATCCAGCAAGCGAACGCTGCTGTAAACATTTAGGAAGGAACAGGCAGCGTGCCGGCAAGTTTGTGAGTGATATACAAGGTGCACACTCAGCTTTCAGCTCTGATGAATGTGTGCAAGAGATATAGGCAATCAATCGCTGTCATGTCAATATTAACTAACGAGCAGCAATGCCTAGCTCATCGTGTCTGATAGTGGAGACCTGTTAATTCACTTACTCCCAAGGTTTGCTTTAGCAGATGGAAAAGGATTATTTTACCGTATTTTCAATGGCAATTCAAGTCTATTTTTATCTTTCTTTTGGCTTGCGTGAAAGGAGACTGCCACCTGTTTTTTGCAGGTTGTTTTCAGCACTGCAAGCCAGATTAAAAATTGGCCTAGTTAATGCTTTATGGAAAACGAATTTGTTGCTGTAGCACAGAATAATGAAAGTATCCAGGGCCGGTGCTGGCGTCCGGCCCTCTGTCGTTGTGTGAACTCTGGCTCCAGCAAGCTCTTCTGGGTCATCAGGATCCCCACTGCTGGTAGCACCATCTGCTCTGTAGGCTGCTCCTGCCTCCTGGTTTTGGCAAGAAGCGCAAGAGAATGGGGGGAAGTGGGGGGGGTGTGTTACTGTTTGCATGGCTCCTTCCAGCACTGGCTTATATGTCTGTGAGAGTAAGGATAATTTAGCAAAAGATCTAGAGAGATGCAATAACTTTTGGGAACATTACACTTTTTAGGCGCATAGCCTTTAGCGGGGAGTTACTTGCTTTTGATGTCACTGGGGTTTAGTGGTGTCTGGTTTTAAAGCTTACCCTTCTCCACTCTCTGTGTTAGTCTGGACTGTATCTTTCTGATATGAATAGCCCTTAGTTTTCCTTGCCTACCATGGCCCTGACCTGGACATGTCTGAAACATCAAGGCAGCCCAGTGGAAGGCTGTGGTTTGCCTCACTTTGTGTAAGTCAGAGAGACCCAGGTTCATATCCCTTTCCACAGCCTTGGGTAGGTGGCCACCTTCTCCAGCTGCTTGTAGAGCTCCTCAGTATGCCACTTGAGAAATGTAAGAGCAACTTCAAGGAGACTTGTGGTGTTCTTACCTGAATCAGGAGCTCTTACTGTCACTTGAGAGGTTCACAGACTCTCTAACACATATTTAGATCCTTTCCTTCAACTTTCTTTCTCATTGATTTGGTAGGTGTTACATATGACTGTATTTACAAGCACCTGACTCAGAGCTCCTTTTATTCATCACCAGAAACTCCACCAAAAGAGCTACATCAGAACTCAGCAGTGGTGTTGTTTATTCTGGCTTCCCTCAAGGTGACTTTTTGGGTGGGTTTTTTATTTTTGGTTTTTTTACTGGTCAATTGTTAGGGTCTTTTCTCAATTTGTACTTCTAGATCTACTGAAGAAGTATGAGCTCCCATATATCATGGGATTTAGTTCCTCTTGCACTAATTAACTTGTAACTTCATATTCAATTTTGCTAAATTTGGTACTTATTTTACTGTAAACACCCATTTGTTCCACTGGGTAGCACAGCTCTCTGAACATCTGGGAATCATCATGTGTCATGAATGACATGATGTATCCTCACTGTTAGACCAGCACAATGCTAGATCTGATGGATGGAAGAAATGTGTCAGGGTGAAGATTAATATACACTTTGGTTTGTGACTTGTGACTCACAGGGTAAACTTTGTTCTCTTTGATGGTACGAATCCAAGATCTCCTTTTTTCCTCTCCCATTTTGGTCCTGGTTTATAACACAGAAACTTGTACTAATAAGACTAGAGCTTTTGCTAGCTGGATCAGAACCCCTCACTTCTGTCCGGACCAACGCATCTAAATAAATCCTCTCTTTGTGTGCCACAGCTGCCAGCAAGGCTCTTTTCTGGAGATGGTTTGCTACCCTTAGGCTAGGTAACCGAGGAGAATTTGGTAATATCTGCTCCTTGCTGTGCCTTTGGAAGTGCACATGGTACAGTATCTTCTTCGAGTGTCCTCTGGCTGGAGGATTAAAGAACAACCTCTTGTAACAGAACAGGACAAACCAAAGGCATCAATATTTGGTTTCCCCATTAAAGTTTCATACTGCTATCTCTTTAAAATACCTGTTTGTTCATCATCCCTGCACGCCCATGCTTCAGCAACCTTGTGAAAAGGCCCCTTGGGAAGCAGCAGGTTGGTATTTTAAAGGGAGGGTTGTAACTTAGCTTCCTAACACGTGTATAGATGCAGGTGATGTTGAAAGAAGCGCATTTTTACAAGCATAACTGATACCGTAGGAAAGAAAATATGCAATTTCTGAGTGCTGAAACACTTCTTCAGGCACACTAGATCTATGCAGGGTTTTTTGCTGCACTCACCGGCTGCCTGTCAATTGTACCATGAAGCAGATTCACGGCACCTCCTTTGAGAGCTATTCATATCTGTAGCCTTGGGAGAAGAACAGCCTGGAATGTGAATCAAAGCCACTCATGAGAGCAGCGGCCACTCGTGCATGCACACATGGGCTATCCTCTGCCCAGGACACCACGGGTCCAAGTAGAAAAGGGATTTTATTTTTTTTCTGGTTAGCAAAAAGACGTTAAGCTCCAAGTACATCATCTGGGGAAACAGAGAAGGCAGCCAGGGAGAGCCTACAGGCAGGGCTAGAGCTCAAAGCAAGCCTGGAGTTTCAGCACTTTGTCCCCAGACTGGCTCGAGCAAGGGCTCCAGTCTGGCCAGTGGCAGCACCAGCAGCAACGAGGAAAGTCAATGCTGGGTCCCCTTTACATTTCACACAGGACAGAGATTAGGGACTGACACAATATGAGGGCTGTGCAAAGCTGAAAGCTGCAGAGTGCAGAAACAGGTGCAGAAAATTAATAAATATCTAGCTAGAAGCTCTGGGAATGTGAAAAGGTCATTGTCTTCAGTTATACTCTTGGGGTTTTTTTTTCCTTTTTTTTTTTTTTCCCTCTCCTTCTTTTAGGTCTTTTACCTGGAGTCCTGGCTTTTTCTCATTTGATTTAACATTTTAAAGCACATTTCCCTTTCTAAGAACTGCATTAACTCTACTTTCAGCCTGCTGTATCACTATTCTTTATTACATATTTGGTCAGCAGTGAGGAGGGAAGAAAAAAAAAAAAAAAAAGAGAAATTACTAAAGGCTGTTCAGAGTTGGAACTGTTGTGATGGGCATTAGAAGGGAAATGTGGCATCTTGTGAAGTTTGTCAGAATAAGGCCAGAGACAAATGAGCAATAATGAGGCCCTTGAAACTGGTCTGCAGGTGCGTAGTACTAAAACAACAGGCAGGTGCAGAGAGCAAGTGTTTAATCAGAGTCTTGGCAAAGATCTTGTGCAGGGTCTGCCCTGTTTGGCTTCTGTGCAAAGGAGAAAATTCAGTGGCAAAGGACTCAAATGTAAACTGCAACTTATGCTCACGCACCGCAGAAGATTGAGGGGTTTTTCTATCTTCTTTTCAATACACTGCTGTCTTAGAAAGCTGAAGGCTTGGTCCTTGTAGCAGCAGTAAATGAGTATGGCTCCTTGTCCTTGTGAGGCTAGCTGGCTCTATTCTAGATATGAATGCATATGACAATATTTTCCCAAAAAATACTGCAACTTAAACCCTCCTGTTTTCAGAGAAATTTGCTTTAGCAACAGTTGTGAAGTATTTTAGGTTCCTTACCAGTAAGTATTTCAGCAGGTGAAGTAACCTTTGTGTCTCGTTCAAGGATTATGCAAGGTCCTAGACAGCCTTGGAAATTACTGGAAAAAAAGTAATTCTAACATCACAAAATTGCAGTGTTTTGTTTAACAAGTGTATACCAAACTAGGACAAAGAATATTCATATCTTTTGTGCTCTGGGAAAGTGAATGGGAAATAAGTATGCAGCAAGAAAAGATTGTGTTGTATCATGGGAGATACAGGGGAACAAAGCATATGATGGATCCAGAACTGCATTTTCTTCAAAACATCTTATGTCTGAGGATGCACCTCTGAATCCTGAGCGGAAGCAAGCAATACTTCTTCGTGACTTCCCCAGAAGAGCTGTCCCACCACTTCCAGTCTTTCCTCCGAAAAATGTTAACCTTCTCTCTCTTTCCCCTTTCAACTGCCTCTTTTCACCCTGGATAAAATTTCAGTTTCAAACAAGGAAAAGTTTTGCTTGAAACCAGGGTGATGAGGAAATGAAAATTAGCTCAAACCATAAGCTCCTGGGCCAAAAATTCAGAACATACAGAAAAAAACATCTACCTATAGCTTATGTGTCTGGCCAAAACTAATCATCCCAGCTCTACGGCTGAATTTCAGCAACCACAGTCCAGACATACTGGCTGTGGTGAACTTTCAGACAATAACTACTTTTAGCTATTACCAATCACAAAAATTTAATTAATGACTACTCATTTTAAGACAACTGCAAGTCACCTGTTGATAATTTGTTAAGAGAAGAATGATGAATTGCCCTATTCATTTATTCAACTCAATCTCCATAGTGTATCAGTCTGCTGTCTTCAAGCACCAAACCTGGAGCCTCTGCTGCAGCAGCAACTTGTCTTTGTGGACCTGAAGGTTCAGAGGCATGAACTACAAAGGGTGATGTGCACAAATGTGTCATGTAATTACCATTGTCACAAAGCCCCTCTTTGGATGCTCTCCATTTCCATCAGTTTTTTCCATGACTCCACAAGTTTTTGTTAGTGAAGCTCTGCAGTTCAGCTGCTCCCAGCTCCCTAGATCTTGACTCCATTACACTACTTGGTGACCTGGCAACACTAGGGCTTTTAAAGCAGACATTGTCCTTTCCTTGCTTGCTTGTGGGCATCTTCAGAGTCTTCTAAAGATGGATGTCGTGATGGTTTGTGTGTCCTTTTATATTCAGCTATCCAAAGGGTGCTGCAGTTTCTTGCCATGGGGAATGACTAGGGTTGAACCCCCCCCAGCTTGCTGTGAAGCAGCACCTGGGACCCAAGACTTTCACAGTGGCTAAGAGATTGCCTCTGCTGGCAACCTGTCAGGTACTTGGGTGTGAACTTTCTCTCTGCTGTGTTTAGCTTTGAGGAGGGCGTGCTGCAAGCTGGGGCAAAACTAATGTGGCTATCTGATCGACAGAGATGATCTACAGCTCTACACCCATCCATATGGGCACAAAACTCACCGCATGCCTTGCACGGGGGATTCTTGGAGCTGCTGTGAATCGGTCTAAGCAGCAGGTAGTTCAGACCCCCTACATCTTTAAGCCCAAAGGGCACAGCAGGAATCTTCTGTGTGGTCTAGCCTCTACGACATTATTAGTAGGGGTTATACTTGTCCTGCTGGCTTGTTTGCAGTAAGTGCTGTGTGGTCCTCGAAGTGCTCTTTGAAGTTAAAGCAGAGTCACGAGGACACAATTAAGATGAGCTGAGAAAGGCTGATTTCAGGTGAAGCTAGAACATTTGGGAGTATAACTGGTCTCAGTGCTTGCTGCACGTATCATGCACAAAAGATAGAAAACACATGATAAATTACAGCCATGCCTGAAAAGTAGTGTGTAAAAATATTTTAGTTGAGATTAGACTTCTGTTAGCAAGTGCCTTTCAGAGACAGAGAAGTAAAAGCTTGGAGCACCTACACCTGAACTACACCAGGCTAGTGTGTGCTTGCTATGCTTTTGGGGTAAGCAAAGGAGTGCGAATATCCAGCAAAGCCGGAATTTAAAATCTTTGACTAGTTTTCATTTCTCCATGTTGAGTTGGTTAGGGTGTAATACACGCTTTGAAATACTCTGCTTGAGAATTTTTAGCATCTCCTGGGAAAGTAATTTATCTTCTCCATGTCTCAGTGTTTTGTATTAGATGGGCACATCAGCACCACAGTGGGCCAAAAACTCTGAGGTGCTCAGAATAAGGTTATGAGAGCTATAGAAATGTTGAATACTTTGGTTTGTATTATTTTTCTGTTGCTAAGGTGAATGTAATCATCAGTCATATCAGTCCCCAATTTAAGTATATAGTAAATGATAACCACTCTTCAAAAGAACACTTCCAGTAGGGCCAACCTGTGATGGGCTCGCAATTATCTCTACTGCTCTACCCTGATACTATATTATGGCTCATAGACCCCATTGGATCAAAGTAGTTCTTTGGCAAACCTAGGGAAAAGGAAATTGGGATGTCTGAAGAAAGAAAAAAAGTCTGTGCAGACCAGGGGGAGAAGCAGAAGCTATTTGCTAGCAGCAGAAAAGAAGCCACTTTATTCCAAGAATAGTACTGTAAGGATGCTGGTCCTGCAGCTTCAGGCGGAGAAGCACTTGAAGGGACTAAGATAAAATGGGATTGTTTGGCACACTTTCTACAGACAAGCGAAAGGAAAGAGAAAAATTGGCAGTGGCTCTTGACCTTTGCTAGTGTGCAACTTAGTTACAAACAAGGGGAAAAACACTTCTATAGCTATCTCATGCAGGTTTAGGACGGCTGGTCAAAAACACGCAACTGAGACTCCATGAAGTTTCTGATCAGTGTTTATGAGGATAAATTGAAGTGTCTACAGAAACTTGTCTTCCCTATGAAAGTGAACATACAACATTTTCCTCCATTGCTACTCTTCTCTAATTTGTCTGATAACCCTCTCTAAAGGCTGCCTCTCCTGCCATGCTGTACAGAGCATATGAGTGTGGAAAGTCATTTTTTTTCTTCATAAGTGCAAAGTAAAAGCTTCCATTTAGATTGCTTTGTAAGGCAACTTCAAGAAATGACAGCAAGTATTAATAAAACCAGCTTAATTGATATTAGCATAAATGTAAAGCCAAGTAATATTATCAGTATCGATGCTGGAACAGTTCCATCACATGCTCTTCACATCTCTGTTTATCTCTTTCAGGTGATCTCAAAGGAGAATGCTCAGGGGGAATTCAGGGACCAGAGATTTAATGGCTGCAGTTTTACAGTCTTTATCAGACCATCAAGGCTGTAATCGAAAGATAGGAGTTATCACCTCCAAGAGTTCTGTCATCTCAATCAACCTTCGAGGGAAAATCATCGCAAGAGAGCCTCTGGTAAGTCTCTGAATTAATCCAGACTTGGAGAATGTTATATAACTTGTGTTAACACCTGCAAGCTCTAGTCATGGATCAGGAATTTTCTGTGATAAATGCCCTAAGAAAGCAAAACAAAAATAAAGTCCTTTTCCCAAAAACAAACCAACCAACCAACCAACCCAAAAAGGTGGTGTGTTATCTAGGCCATATCTCATATGTGTTTGCTGCGTAGCACGATTATGGTAAGCTCATATGATGTGTAGAGTCAACCTTGTCTTTGCAGGGAGCTAGAAACTCTGGAAATTGGGGTAATCCCAGGTTTTTCCTGTGGAACAGAGGACTTGGATAACATACACCTCAGCATGTGTCTAGGTGGTTTGATTAAGAGGGAAGTGATCAATGGGGCTAGAGATGATTGGTCACTAGAAAGTCTGTCTTCAACCTCCTTTCCTGACAATGGGTACTAAGCGCTCTTACACATTAAATACTCATTGTGGACCCTAGTACAATAACCATTAATCTGTAGATTTAATTAATTTCTATCTGTTTATCTAATTTAGTGGGAAGTGATTGGAAAGATACTAGACAGAGGAGTATGGCTGGGTGCCTGTGGAGTTGGCAGCCCTGGCCATTAATGCTGTACTGGAGCACTTTTGGAAATCCAGTCCTTCCTCAGTTGCAGAGTTCAGAGCTGTGTTGCTGCGACTCTATCCCTGGTTGTCTAAAATAGAACATGAGCTAATTCAAGTCGTGGCCAGCAACAGCGGAGAGGGAAAAGGGAGTTCAAAGGATCAATCCTGCTCAAGCGTTATCTGTGATTATGCACTACATCCCCTGTATTAGCCATCCAAAACAGATGTCTGCCCCTATCGGAACCGTCCATGTTGATAGTGAGGCTGCTGCGGGAGCATGCTTACTGTGCGCTTGGCTGGGTATTGCACATCTGGTCAAGGTCTTGAGCTTTATTTCTCTTTTGCCTGATTTGGGACTTCAGAAGCCTATACACAGTATTAAGCCAAAGGCTGTCTTTGTTCCACAAGGCTGCCCCAGCTGGAACCTGTTGCTGGTTGACACAGTCAGATCTGCTATTGAGACTATTATATTCTTTGGCATATTACACTGCGTTTACATCTTTTAATTCACCCCAGTAAACAGATGGGTTGTTTTAAGAACCATGTGTAAGGGCTTTCATTAAAAACATTACAGGACACCAGATGGGGATGCAGAATAGACAGCAACAGGGCTGCTTGCTATCATGTTGGACTTCTTGCTAAATATTCAAAAGTGCATAGCTCTTCTTGCCACTTAACTTGTCTGCCCTCCTGCATCGAGGTGACCCAAACACTTCTGGGTTTGAGTTATATTTCTACGAACCAGTTGCCACTTTTTGCCAAGCAGGGTTGGCAAATGCATCTGGATTTCCTCATCTGAGTTTTCCAGATCATCTAATTTCTGAATTACACTTGCTTATGGCAAATATGATTTTGGTGGGGGTGTTTTACGTCAAAGAAATGTCAAATGACATGGAAACGAAAGGGATTTTTCCCCAAAGGTTAACTCTTAACTTTTGCCTTTAAGTAAATAAACAAGAAGGGAATTGACTGAGAATTTTCAGTGCCTGAGTAAATTAAGAGACAAGAGTCATCAAAGAAACAGTCTCATTGAGGTGTTCTCAAGCATCTTAAGTACACTAGAGTCTGGAGAAAGTGCCAATGGTCTTAAAAAGAGAAATGACAGAGGGACATGTTTTGAAAAGGAAGTAGATGAGTGGATCTAGTAAATCTTGACCTATTTGATTTAGATGTTTAACTGAAAGGGATTTAAAAATCTCTGATCTGTAGAGCTTGGGCTGGAATCTTGTGAACTAGATTCTCCTGTTAGGTGTTCCTCCTGCTACAACAGTTACTGAAAAAGTGTCAAAAATCTTTGCGACAGTAATTGTGTGTTGGGTTGGTATTTTTTAAATTTATGAGTCTAACATCTGCCAGAGAGAATGCAATAATTAATAAAAATGTAATAGGGTTTATTATAATACTTGTGCTGAATACCAGAATTCCTAAGAAAAGGAGATTCAGGGCCACAGGGACTGTATCTGAATTCAGGTCACTTTTCACAAACAATTTTAGGGCATATTTAGGAATATCAAAACAGGTAATTTCTAGCAGATGTCAGTCTTTCTTGTAGGCAAAGCCACAATGCTTAGCTTTTTTTTTTTTTTTTTTTCAATTATTTTATCTGAAAAATGCCCTAAACTTTAAGAGGTTTCCAGAAGGATTAAGTAACCTGAAAGGAAACTAAATAAAACAATTGGGGCTATGAACATGAATTTATTTTAACATTTTTTCTAAGTGGAAAAAAATACTGTGTTTTGGTTCAACAACTGAACTCTCAAAATCTCTTCTAGCCCACGGATAGCACAGCTATAGTTTCCTATATCTACAAATATTTCCTTCAGATTTTTTTTATAACTTCGGAATAAAGTGCTTCATTGTATCTTATTTTAATTTATCTGTCTAATTGATGGATAATACAACCACTGTTTTATGCTGAATTTTGCAAATTCTATTATTTAAACCTTTTCTATCTCACGACAGAAAAATTAAGAATTTCTGTTCAATATCCCTATCACAAACAAAATTTGAATAGTTCAGCATTCAGTGGAAGTGAAATTCTGCAAAATTTTTTTAGCTGAAATTCTGTTCTTGGATTAAGGATGAAATACTGATATTCCTAAAATCAAACTATTCAATTTTTTTGTTTTGTTGGTATGACTGAAAAATAATTAATTTTCAGTCCTGTGAACATTAAACTGGATTTAGCCGTATGTATTTAGGGGTATGCCACGTCTAAGGGCAGCTCGAGAGTCTGATCAACTCGTTCTTTCCTGTACGTGTGGTTCACTGGCTGGTCTCTTCCCCGTGCACCTGCACCCCAGCGATTCCTGTGACATCTAACGTCAGAATGACCGTTCCTGTGTAGCCTCAGGGGAGGCAAAGTGCCCTGTGGATTCCAGTCTGGTAGGAAAAGAAATATTTAAATACCTGTTCATTATAGATCTGCAATTTAATAAATCAATGGACTTTTAGGTTTTAGCTTTACCTGAAAATCTGTAGCGCCTTTCAGAAGCTTACAATACCGAACTCTGTGACTTTTTCTAAAGACAAAACTTCAGCTCTAGCGGTCACCTATTTTGCCCATCAGACTGTTTTGACTGTTTTTATAACTCTAGATGCTCTCTGCTTGCTACGTTATCTGAAATTCCTGTCTTCAGACTAGTCCTGGCAGTGGGAACTGAGAGTTCCAGCTGCTCTCTCCCCAGGAGCACATCAGTGGAGATCTGCATCCACAGGAGCGAGCGTGTAAACACAAAGCCTAGCATGCAAACCTTACCTCCCGGTGAACTTTGCTATTTGCTAATTTGTCCCAGTTCTAAGTTTTCTCTTGTGTTTGCCTTTTTCTATGATTTCTTCCTGTAAAGCCTGTGTGGGCTGGCTTCTAGTTCCCGTTCAGTGCAATCTTCTAATACAGCAGTTTCACCTCCAGCTTTGAACATAAATCAGCAGAAAAGTCCCACAGGTTCCTTGCGTTCTGTTAGGGGAAGGGAGGAGGAATAGTGCAGATATTGAGCTAATGCTATCAGGCTGCCTAAAGCGAGAGAAGAGATTGATAAGAGATAGCATTGTATTTATGGTTTCTGGCATATAGCATAGCGCGAGTCCTATTTGAATTCTTCAGAAATTAGTATCAGATGACTTAGGAACTTCTGGCGTATTTGAATCTTAAGTGGTTACAGATAGTTTTGCTCAGACTTTCCTTCAGTTGTTATGTGTGCTACTCCTTTCTATTCCTTTGAAAACAGGTTGAGAGAGTCTACAAATTCGTGGGAGAATGGAAACAAATCCTGCCTCACTAAGGCTGAATGGCAACAGGGAGCAGATCCTACTTGAGATCCGTGGTAGCCTCTCCTCTATGCATGCGTCTGCGTCCCTGTAAGCTCGTGCAGAGAGATTTAATTTGCCTATGTGACTCTTCTGCCTTTACTTTCCAAACATACGAGCCTGACCTTGCTGCCACCATGATGTGTACATGGTAGGCATGTGCCCCAAGATGACTGTCAGGGAGTAAATCAGTGCCTAGGCCCAGAGTAGAGGACAGTGGGTGCCAGTGCGTTTCCTCTTAGACCTGACTACATGCTGCCATGAATGTGACTTGGTGGTTGGGCATGCTCTCTCCACCACAAAGAGAACAGCTCATAGAGTGTTTCCTTCCTCCTTTTTTTTTTGTTTGCCTGCCCTGATGGGCAGATGCCCGCCCAGCCGGGTGTTTTGGACATGAAACCTGTTCCCCTTCTGCTCTGCTCCCACCCAGCAGCAGGTGAGGCCTGCCGCAGCAAAGGTCTGCCCAACCTGCCTTCCTGGGGGCTAGCAGAGCAATGTAACGCACCCTGCCAGCCCCCTGCACTCCCAAAGCAGCGCTGGTGACGCATGAGGACGTGTAGCAGCCCTGGTCAGCCAGAGCTGCTGTGGGTCAGCCGGTTCTAACCCGGCTCTCTGCTGGGAGTCCTGTCCCTGCCACTGTGCCGCCTGTGCTGCCGGATAGCCTGCGTTTTTCTTCTCCAAGCACCTGCGTGTGTGTGCAGGAGCAGCCCGATGTTTAGCCAGGCTTTCTGGCCAACCTCCACTGTGCTCCAGCTGCAGTTGGCGCAGCAGCTCGTCCTACAGCTTGCCAGCAAGTGGGCAGTCCAAATGGCTGGGAGTGTTCCGGGATACTCGGCAGCCAGAGAAAAAGTGGGCTGCGATCATACGCGGCTGTTCAAGTGCTGCAGTAGGGACCACCCACCTCTGGACGGGGCAGGGAAGCGTCTCTGGCCACCCACCCCGTGGCCTCACCGGTGTCCCACAGTTTCCAACCCTGGCTTTGGCAAAGGATGCTCCTCTTGCCTGTTCGTTGCGGTTATGGGTTGGGTCATCTGTAGAAGGAGCAGTGCTTTTCAACCTCCCTGAGGTCTTTTGAGTCCTAAGGGAATAATAACTCATTGGGATGGTTGGAGCTTGACAGGGACCTGGAGGTTTATTGCTGTAATTCCCTGGCAGTATCTTTCACCCTTGGGGCAGGACAAGGAGGAGTTTCTCCCACAACAGGAGTCAGAAATCTGCTCCTATAGGAAACACCCAGGCAAAGAGGCCTCTATCCAAGCTAGTTCTTTTGGAGCAACACACTTCTCATTAATTTTTTTTTTTAAGGGAATCTCTAAACTAAGTAAGAAAGAGATCTGGTGACTGGATTTCTCACTTGCAGGCTCTCATAGCTACATCGTTAACATTGCCACTGATCAAAAGATCAGATGCAAATGCAAATAAAAGTAAACAAGCGAATAAATCTTTGTGTATAGAAGTAATGATGGTTGGGGAAATCCCCCTCTATTCTTAATCATCAACCCTAAAAGATTTTGAGGCTGATTCTCCTTGACATTGAGTCTGTGTTCTCTTGGCAGAAAGGCAGAGAGAATAGCAAGTTGCTTTACGAGAGTATTTTATATCCATTCTGGGCTGTTATGACTGATGATAACTACAGAATCGGGGTGTCTCACTCTATCTTATGGAAATATTGATCTTGTTCTCTTAAAAATTAATCATTAACATATGTAATTTTACTATATTACTCAACTCCTTTTGCTTTTTATGTCATGGTAAAAATAGCTGTAGATATATTGCATTGTGTCTAAATATTGCATTTACATGATTTCAAAGAAAGCTCTAATGTCATGATGGAAAGCAACTCTGTCCTCAGCAAGGCTTCTGTTAGATGCAGAATATCTTTTTCATGAGTATCTCACTCAAGGGTGTTTTCCCATGTGACTAAGAACATTTTTGTGTGAAATAGTCTGTAGGGATAGAAGAAGCCTTTTCTCACATGCTAAAGTGCGGGCTTTCCGCAGGTGCAGGCAAATACACGGTGCACTGAAGATGGTCAGAACTGTAGGATGAAGTTCTGTGTATCATAATAAACGCTGCAGTTGAGATTACTAGTTCAGACTTAATTTTGGAGTATTCTGATTTCTGGTTGCTTACTTTTGCGCATTCAGGTATTCTTTTAAAGTTGTCTGTGGATTCAATATATGCTACAGGGGTGTACACTATCAAGGGACCCAAGTCATGTAGACACCTGCAGACCGTAAGCCACCTTAGGGCTAAATCTTATTGCATGTTCTTGGGGACTTAAACTGTGACAACCCATATCCTTAATGCTCTGGTGCGTAATCCCCGTTGGAAGTTGTGGGGCACGGTGCCCAAAGCGTACTCAGTGAATACCTTAAAAAGTTCCTAAATACCCTATGGACATCTGAAGAAATCATCTCTGTTCAAAGCATTCCTTCAGTTTCTCTAAACAAGAATATTAATATAATCCATGTTAGAGTTCAGTGAAAGTTATTTGGCTTGCTCATCAGCATGTGTGCATAAATGTGTATATAATTTGCAGCAGAAATATCGATTGCTTACAATATACATTAAAATACATGCAACTAGTATTTTTTTCGCATTTCCAAACTGTCATGCAAAAAATATTTTTATATATATATTGTGTGTGTGTGTGCGTATGTGCATTTTTGCTAGGAAGTTATCCTTCAATGTTTCTGTGTGTTCGACAGATTGAATGAAACACCCGTGGAAGCTTGCCAGCTATGCTGACGCAAGCTCGAGGCTCATCCTATAAACATTTACGCTTCTGAGTAACTTCAGTCACGTACAAACACTGGGACTAAAGAGACCTCATGGGTCACCGATTCCAGTCCTGTGGTATGACAGGCAAGGCTCATAACTCTTCTCATAAAATGGACAAGCTTTATTGTAAAGCTTCCCAAGTTTTCGCCTGCCGTCCCTCCTGCTGGAGAGCTATTCCCTCACCATGTTAAGTTGATGGTTAAAAACTCTTCCCTCATTTTCAGCCTCAGGTTACTCATGGACAGTTTCTACTAATTTGTTCTTATGTCAATATTGTAAGTACCTCTTCTTCCTCCCTGATGTTTACCCGATGAGACCGATTGCGCAGCTGAAGTTATTTATGTGCATTTGCAGCTTTGGGTCCTTGGGGATGGATGTCCACATGTATTTTACTCACATACAGATAAACAAGCAGAATGACTTTACAAGCCAACCCTGTCAGAGTGATTAAAACAAAGCAGAATCCTGAAGTAAATGAGTCTCAGGTTGATAAGGACTGTCTTTGAAACAAGTGTCCTTCAGCATGCAGCTATTTCTGAACAAATGCAGCCGGCTGGCTTTGGTGTTCTGTGATTTATATCAGGACAAGTCTCTTGCTCACATAAAACACAGGGTGCCACAGTCCAGTATAGATCTGTTTGTCATGAAAGAGGATAGCTGAGTCTGTCTCTTATTTTTCTGGCAATAAATTATATGTAAGCTGGCAGAGCCATTCATTTCCACTTTGGGTCTGAACGGAAGGGACAGTTTGCACTTTGGTATTCTTCGCTCTGGTGCTGCACCAAATGTGCCGCCTTGGTATTCATCTTTGGCTAATTAACTTTTCAAAGATGTTTTTCTTTCTTTTATGACTCTGCAATTTCTGTATCTTCTAGAACTGAGACAGGTAGGATTTGGAAAGTTAATTTCAGGTCAAATATTTT
Organism: Aramus guarauna; assembly: GCA_013400195.1. Taxonomy (NCBI): domain Eukaryota; kingdom Metazoa; phylum Chordata; class Aves; order Gruiformes; family Aramidae; genus Aramus; species Aramus guarauna. The sequence continues at coordinate 741,692 of VXBL01005755.1, read as the reverse complement.
TACTGGGAGCAAGGCAGAATAGGATGTGGGACAGCCGGACCCCATTTCCCCTCCTTCCCCTGTCGGGTCACTCACAGGCAGCACCACACACGCTACATCTTCTGGCACTCTCTGAACCAGGAGGGGAGGAAGGTAGACACTGTAATTCATAGGAATTGGCCACCCAACTTCTCTATCCCTTCTCTGAGGGTTACCACGACATGAGAACACACAAGATGAGAGCTGGTAAAGCAGGAAGAGACATGGGAGAGAGGGAGGAAGGGGTCAGAAGTGTTACAATGATGGCAGGGGAGTAAGAGCTGCCATGGGAGGTCATAGGTACATTGAGGGTACTTAGAAATCACCACATCAGCCAACAAACTGAGCAAGGAAAGCAGAGACTGAATGGGACACCTCTTTTTGTAAAGCAGGCTTGGTTTGCCGTCTTCTAGCTTGCGCCTAATATCTGGATATACGAGGTCTTATTCTAAAAGCCAGCTGCACGAGCATATTTAGTTGGCATTAAATAACTCAGTATTAAAAAAGAAATTCCTAATAAACCAAATAATTTAAAATTACTGGAAACAGAGCTGAAAAATAACATGGACAGAAAGCTGTTCTGCTGTAAGAAGAAAGAAGCTTCCTGATAGCTAGCTGTAGTTTCTGATGATTGCCCAGATTCTATCCTGAGAAGAACTCAGAAAGTTACTGGTGGTACGGCAGTACTGAAGGTGGCATTTTGGACAGCACTGCAACTCACTTGAAATAACCCCATAAGAAATGAAATAAGGTTTTCGTAAGAATGCTGGCATTGCAAACCTGCTCTCTGCAGCTCTAGTAGAAAGTTGTTGGCAGCCTCATCCTGCAATGCCAGGTGATTTGTGCAGCAACTTGTAACAGCAGTTAAGCAATGAAATCAGGTGCCCTTCCCCAAGGCTACAGATGAATCACAGAATTACGGGGAGGGAAATGAGATTTGGAGTAGAGTGGATACACAGTAGTGAAGAAAGGCATTGGAAGAAGTAGGGGTGGACAGTCATCACTGAGCCCAGAGAATGTCTTGAGGTTTCTGTTTAAGCAAAACTAGTGGCAGCTGGAGAATAAAGATCAGGATCTCATGTCAGAAGTTGTTTGGGCAAGCGTCAGTTGAGAGTAGCTTGGGGGATGGATGGCAGCATAGTTGCACGGACGTTACATTTTGTGCAGTTGGAAGGAGGCCCCAGAGCTGTTCCCCTCCCAGTTACCTGGTCTCTAAATGGAGCTTCCTTTGTCAGTCTCCTGTAGCTTCCTGATGTTCATAGTTTAAATCACCTGAATAAAATTCAACTATGTCGCCATAATTGTTGGTGATATTCATGAGGGTTTATCATAATGTATTCTTACGCACAGCTAGACACCACAGAAAACATCCACCGTATTATTCCTGCATGTGCTTACATAGTTTGGGTTTTCCTAGCAGGTCCTGCAGAGGTTTTTGAGTGGTGTGACCTGTTTTCTAGCCTCACAGTATAAGATTCACAGGACGGGATATTTTAAATCTATTTTGCAGTCGTACTGTGTTGTCAAATGACTGGTTGTGACACACTTCATAAATCCAGCCCTGCTGACACTCTGACAATGATCCTTGATGTGATAAAACAACCAATACAGCCTCAGGCAATGAGGTAGGAGGGGGGAGGCTGGAGTTGAATACGGGCCGGAATTTTCTCATTGGATGCTTAAAGTTACGCCTCCAAGCACGTCTTTGCACACCTTTGTTTAGTTAAGGCTCCAGAGTGTGAAGTGTTTGTATTCTCTGTTTGGGGAAAGTGTGTGAGAATTGTTTCGCTTTCAATTAAAACGCAGCCGCCATGGGAACAGAAGCACTGAACAAAAGAATAAAATGCAGGGTGATTGCCTAGGCTGGGATTTTCTCAGAAAAACAGCTAACAACTTTATTTTGTCCAACCCTGCACCGATGTGCCTTCCCACCACGAGCAGGAGATTTGTTGTATGTTTCTACTGACAGAGTACAAATCCAGAGCGAGGTGCTGTAAATGTTTTACCCAGGCATTCGGTCAGGTTTGAGGTACCCAGGAAGGACAACGTCTGACGGACCATCTCCCTGCGCCCTACAGTCTGCCGGGCAGTTACGCGGGCAGTTGGCTGACCCTCCTGTTCTTGCTTGGTTGGTTACATCAAACCTGAAGATCTTCTGGCCCTTCGGTATTCGTAATGAATAGATGTGTACAGCCTTCGAAGTGGAAATCATTGTAGAAACATACTGATGTGCTTTTTTTATGCCTGCTGTATTTCTTATCTAGGTGAACTACATGCTTAATTCCTACTAGTTTCTGGTGGAAAAAACAATAATTGCTTCTTGTGTACAGTAACACTTGCACATTTGTCCATCATATATGATACCTTTTCTTAGAGTGGTTTCAATTCCTATGTACCGAAATGAGAAATTCATATAAGGCAAGAATGATGAGCACTTTTAGTAATTAAGGCTAACATTTAGGCTCTTGAGTCCACGTTCAGCACTGCATTTAGGCTCAAATTCTGACTCGGCTTCCCATTGTTTTGAATGGTGAATTGCATACCAAAATATGCACCAAAAAACTTAACCTAAAGTACTCGACACTTCTTGAAAGCTCAATAAAAATAAATTCCTGTATCAGTTAGGAAAAAAAGTATTTGAGAGAAAATTATGAAGTAATCTTAGTACCCTTACGCTAAGCCTGTAAAGTAGCATGCCTTGTAGCTAAAACACTGTCAGGCAGATCTTCTTTACCAAGGTATGGCTCTTTGATATGAGTTAAAAGTTTGTCTGGTGCTTTCAAAGGCGACTGTCTTCATCTTTGTGTTCTTTGTGCTGGTTTCACATCCCCAGCCCTATGTAAGAATTTAAACATCATCAGGCATCAGGCTCCAATTCAGGTGATGCTCACTGAAGTTAAGCACTAAGAGGCAGGGACTAGAATACAAACTGGTGATCTGATGGGTAGATGGATGAAACGAGGGGTGTTATCTTTAAAAATAACGGTAATGGTATTCTTTTTAATCCAAATTTACAGAATAGGTCTTTAGGTTAAAAGAAAAAATACTGTTGTCTATAGATCCTGGCAATATATTACTCTCTTGTCTCTGCGAAGGATATTTATATTATCAATAAGTAACCTGCTTTGCAATACTGTGACTTCATTCAAGTCTTTTTCTTTAGCGTAATTGAAAATCAAATACCTTATACAGTAGCTACAGAGTTGCCTCTTTTTTTTTATTTAATGGTATTTTGTTCTGTAGCTATTATGTAGGTTTATTTATTATACGTATGAGCTGAAATGTTCCTAAGAGCCTACAGGCTCTCATTGAAACCAACTAACTCCAGGTCAGGACTCCTCAGAGCAGAAAACTTCTGGCAGCTATTGTAACAGCCTTCCCTCTACAGATTTCCTGTCCAAAATAAGATACTATCCTTTTTTCATTGATACGATACTTTATCAAAAGGTTTCACATCCAAAGCGCCTTTGCAAACTATTCTTGGAAGTTCTGAAATAAATATATTTCTTTATACCCGCAGCTCTAAATTAATCCAGATTTGTATTTTTTCCTAAATACTTACCATGATCTAATACTGAAACAACTGAGCCATTGGCAAGTGATCCAAATCTGCACATCAGTGGCAATTCTGGATAGGGGCTGCATAATTCATGCCACAATTAAATGAATAAGAAAAACCTCTGCTGATGAGTGTTCCTCACTGAGGACAGGGATTTCAGGACTGGAAACTCCGTGAGTTTGAGATAGGTCAGCGTACCTTCATGATGGACAAAACTACAAATCATCCTAAGAAATGTTATTAGCGGCAAGGCTAGTTCATTTAATCACCTCCAGTTTACCAAACCCCATCATGAGAAAATGGAGATCTAGTTTCCTTTGGTAAAACACAGCAGGAAGTAATTTTTTAATATTATCTAAAATACGTCTAAGAGTTAGGGCGTGATGCTATGTGGCTACAGCGAAGCAAAAGGGATACAGCTGGCTCTCTGTACCTTGCAGTGGAGTTAAAACTGAGTCACTACCATGGAGAGGTCACTCCCGTGCTCTGAAAGCAGGTTGGGATTCAACATCAGCTATCCAGATGTATCTGTAAGATTCAATATATCATTTGTAATTTTATGCAACAAAATGAGCATATTGAAGTAGACATGATGTGAAATTAGAGCTATTGGGAGACTTTTCCAGAGAACAATAGGAGTTTTGCATTTATTTCAACAGGGCTGAAATATATCCCATTTCTTATAAGAAAAAGCAGCAAATAATATCTATTATCCTTTTGATATGGAGCCATTACTGGAAGCCATTATCATCACATTTCAGGTTACTTAATCAGCTCTGTGAACTGATAACCCACATAAATAATTGCCTCGCCGCTGCCAATAGTGCTCTTGGCACACTATGAAAATAACATTATTCCTTATGAATTAAACCACAATGAGATTTTAACTGACAGATTAAAGGCTTTCTTTAGGTACGTCGAATACTTCCAAACTGAGCAAACGAGACGAGACCGACCATTTTGCAGGCATGCGATATAGGTGAACTATGGTTGAGCTTCCTGATGGCACAAAAATGAGATGCATGTGTCCAAACATGCCAAGCAAATGCAGATGATGAAAAAGAAAGATTAACTGCTAAAGAGCCACCTGCTCTTCAGAGCATTCCAGCTATCAGGCACACCCCAGCCGATACTGTAATGCTCGGCAGCATGTCCACGGGACTTGAGGCAGGTACTCCATTATCTGTTTGGCTCTTTTCCTTCCCTGTGCACAGCACAGCAGCTTACATCTACAGCATTGTGCAAGATGTTCATGTTTCATTAATATCCCTCACTTCTGTAGTTGTTTCTTTTAATTTGAGCCTTTCCCCCTCGTCTCCTTGTTGTCAGAAATGTCCAAAATAGCCATAGGTCAAGCAAAATAGTCGGTCCTGTTATTTTTTGATATTGCATTATCTAGTTATCCTAGGCTGGATGTGTGCTTGTAGCCTGCCTTTCACTGCTAGAGGTAAGAGAAAACTTCTGTCCTGAAAGAAGTTCTGATACATCAGTATTTCTTCTCATCCTAAATTATAACAAGAAATCAGGAGATGCCAGTCTTCCTGGTACTACCAAAATCTGTGCGTGGACAGGAGCTATAAGACACTTAACATATATATACATAAGGCAGCCAAGGGAAGGGATCTCCAGACAGGTGGGGACAAGGTCTTGCCAGGAGAGGCAGCTGCTCCATTTTTGAATGGGCTGGTCTGAGTGTGGCTGAGGGGTGGCCCAGCAATGTCACCTGGAGAAGCTCAGCTTGACGCCTTTGCTCTCAGAGCAGAAGGCTCAGGTTCCCCATTGTGGGCAGCATGGTCAGGAAGCTGCCTTGAAACCCTGCCTGTGCCACTCGGGTCCAAAGCCACAAGGGTGAGAGGTTCCTGCACATTTCGAATTGGAGCTGGCATAGTATTTTTGTCCACATTTTTTGCTAAAACAAAATCAAAAGATGGAATTTGTGACTTAAGTCCTTTTTATATTATACCATACTCTCGTATGAGATCTCATCTTCTTTTGTGAGTTGTAGCTCAGGTGTTTCAGCTTTCCTTCTTACTCTGTATTTATGCAGCTTTTCTGACATATTGTGTGGGAAAGAGAAGACACACTTGATAGTTTGGGAGCTGAGATCTGGCCAGGGATCTTGGACTCGCAGATGGAATGAGGAAAGAGATACCTGAACTTAAGTGCTCTGCAGGGAAAAGTGATTTCATACTTGACTCAAATAGAAAGATTTCATTTAAGCCTTTTCATTTTTCTTTTGCAACACTGAGTGGGAGGTTCTACAGCAAATAATTTCTCTCTGAAAACTTTCTGGCTTGATCTACGTGTTAAAATCTGTGTTGCTGTATTCCATTCAACTCTGGCGGCGTGTACAAGCACTACCTATGCTGGCAAGTGAGATGTCAGCTCTTAGGGCAGGTACCTGAGCCTCAGTAGGCAGTTGCCCCAGTCATCTTATGGAATTACCTCTAGATGTCACTCATGAACCCTTCTCTTATTTCAGGAATTTAAATAAGTAGTTAGGATACCTCTGACAAAGAAACCTTTCGATCACTCTGCTTGGTAACTGAAATGTTCGTATTCTGCACTGCCAGAGTCAGATAAAGGCTGAAGGTAGAGAAGACACTTCTTCAGCGGTGCAGAGCCCACCTTAGCTCGCAGAGAAAATGAATTTAAAGTATTGATTAAAATAGAGAAAAACGTAACCTTAGTCAAAATAAATAAAGACTTCTGTAGTCTTTGATGCTGATTGAACATGTTGGGAGAGCTCAGTATGAAGTTGATAGCCTGTTGATTTATTTAGATAACTATGTCTTGTTAGTACTTGCTTAGTGATGGGTACAGATGCTTGGTATAACATTTTCTAGCCCACGATTAAAATGACTATTGCTATTTTCACACTTGGTAAGGCTGAATAGAGCAGGTCCCCTCCAAAAAGTAAGTAATTTCTGTTAGACGTTTTCAATGGATTTTCTTTCTTTTTTTAAAAAAACTTTAAAGTTCTTTGCTTGCTTTTTTTAATGAATAACAAAATCCATTCAAAATCATTCAGATCTAAGCTATCACTTCAATGGGGGGAAAGTGCTCATATGGAAAAGCCATTTCTATATAAAAGAAAGAAAAATTTCAATGAGAAAATTTTGGGCACCTCTAGCAATAACCATACGGTTTCTGAGGTTTTGACAACCTTGCCCATAGTAAGTAGTAATTTATTCTGCAAATACTAGAGCTGAAACCAGAGTGTCTCCTAATGTAGTAAAGTGTATATAAGAGTATATGAATTTTCATACGAGCTGCGGCTGATAACTATTCCAATTTATCTGATGTTTGGAAAAAGTTTGGCCTTGCATTGTTCCAGTTCAAATGTTAATTGAGTGATGTGGTTTCCCACAAAACCATCATTAAAGCTTTTGGGGTTCACTTAGTCCTGAACTACTTAAAGGACTTTTTCTTCAATGGTATCATATCACTAATATCCACCTTCCATTGAAATCAAAATTAATATGTCTGATGTCTGCATTGCAGCCAGGACTTCCAGAGGGCTGGCAGTCAGAATGGACAAGATACAAAAAAGATTCCTATCGCATAGTAAACAAAGCTTTTAAAAATAAATGGGGGGGTAATGAATGCCTGGCAGCATAAAGCAAACATATTTGCAGATCATATAACAATAAAGACAACTCAAGTTTATCACATAACTAACTTCATGCATGTAAGTGAGTATGTATATATAAAAATAAATGTGTTGATTGTTGCCCCTTTTATTTCCATTTTGCTGTGAAAGACAAGGTCCTATAGAAGAGTTCAACAGCATAATAATTTGAGTAAAATGTACTTTTATTACTAGAAGTGCAAGGGACAATAAAACACTTGCAGCTATACTTGAGATGCTTATGGGCAATAGGTTTTACAAGTGCAATTTAAAAGTAATGGAAGCACTTTGGTGTCATCAAAATTTCCAAGTTATTTAGGTTTTATCTATAAGGCAAGAAAAAAACCATAATATTGGGTTGAGAGCATCTATAAAAATCTTCAAAATGTTTCTAAAGAGTTAATCTTACAATGTTTATATGTATGTATAAATATAACCAGACTTTTCTAACAACACTTGTGGAGAAGAACAACAGAATCTCTCAAGTGTCAAAAAGTGGTGACCATGTGTCTGTGCCAAAGGAAAAAATTGAGCTATGTTGACAGGTTGAGCCAAGCCTCTTCTCTACCTGTGCCCATCAGTTTGGTTTTGTGCCGGTCTGGTAACTATGAGGTTACCCACAGTGATTTTAAGACATGAAGTTCAATTTGATCTTTGTTTCTGGTTTGATTATTATACACACAGGTAGGCAGGTGCTATTATGTTTATATTCCCAAATGTGTTTGTAGGCACCTCTGTGGCATTGGCAGGATGTTGCTTATGGACAAGGAAGAATTTTTGGGGACTTGAAGACACTCATTTGCTAGTCAAAGCCCAACAGCAGCTATCTGCTTTCCTAGGGTCCATAGGGAGATGGTAAGAGTTTTTGTTGCTGCTGGGGAGAAGGATAGAGTGATATGAGCTTCCTATAGCCGCATCTACAAATGAAGAAGCTCTCATGGCTGTTTTCTCAAGCACAGAGACAGAGGGAGAAATATCACTTACAGTAGGTAGATCCATAGGAGGTGTTTGCTGCAACTTCACCTCTTCCATGTCTGTTTTTTTTCTGCTGTTGTATCGCAAACACTGGCTCTGGGTCCCTAAAGTTGCTTTGGTGCCTTGCCCCCGATGATCACAGTTAGGCACCCAAAACACCTCTGGGTCTTGGTCACTAAGTGATTAGAAATCAGCTACGGCAGCATGAAAACCAGGGGAGTCCTTCACGGAGTCCTTCACCGTATATCCCTGAAAACAGGCAATTGTTAGAGACACATTAAACATGTCAACACACAAGTACCCATCTTGTAAATGATACTGATATGTCTCTACTTCAATAAAACATAGACATAAAGAGAAATTAGGAAGGGATTAAAAGTCAGATTGTTAAAATATCATACATTAGTTAAAGCAACAGGAAAGTAGAGGAAGCTGTGGGAGGTCCTGACCTGGTCTGAAACTCAGAAAAAAAATCAGTTCATATCTACCCTGCAGGATGCCAGAATGATGTGAGAGACCTTATCTTCTTCATCCGGGGAGGTGCCCCCGCTGCTGAAATGGTTCCTTCTTCCTGCTTCTAGAAATGGGTTTTTCTGTCTGGGTTTGGCGCAGGGAGGTGGAGGCTTGAGCATTCACAGGGCAATTGTGAGGTCCCGGGCATGCGGCGAGGAAAGTTAGTTCATTTTACTTTTAAAAGCCTGGAAGTTTAGATATACAAACAAACCCCATGCTGGAAAAATATTTCATTTGCAAACTTAAGTGCTCCAGATGTAGGACGTTTCTGAACTCCACAGGATTCATCCTACTCTACTATGACTGATAAATGGCCAAAGGGTGTGTGAAGAATGCGCTAAGGAGGATGAAACTAACCAAATTAAAAACAAAACCCCTGACAACAAAACTATCTGCTCATTCCTATACCGCAGAAATAATTAGAAACTATTTCCAGGCTCATGGCATTTCTTTTTGCAAGAAAAAGCTGGAAATAGTACAAATCTGGTTCATTATCTTATCATAATTACGCAGTTACTCAAATGATGAAAACCATTTCTGAAATGATTTGTTGATGCAGCAATCTTCGAGGTTTTTGCTGCTGTGCGGGGATGCCGGGTTGTTTTTAGCACAGCAGGCTGAAGATGGCAATCAGACACCCCAGGAAAAACCCACTTAAAGAAAAATGGATCAGGTAATTAGAGGTTATGTCACGGTGAATGTGCACGGGGGGGACACAAAATTAACCTTTGTGCCATCGCATGGACTTGAGCCACTTGACTGCAGTGCAGCAGCAGTAGGTCACTGGGGAGATAAGCAGCAGTGAGCAGCAAAGCGCTCGGCAGGGGAGGGGGATCTGCAGGTCTCTGCTCTGCTGAGAACGGGGGGATGCCAGAACTTGAGCCGCTGGGAATGTGCAGGAGGGGACGCTTTCGCTTATTTTTTTAAGGTCAACGCTTCTGTGCTCCTCCCTTCTCTTTAGCCTGTTTCACCCACGCCTGTCCCACCACCGGTGCCCCTTCCCAGTCTTCTCCGTTCCCAGCCTTCTCTTATTATGCTGACATTTAACAGCACTTGGCTGTTATCACTAATGTGATGGAGAAATGCGCCGGTGGTACATAGCCAGGTCATGCAGGGGTGGAAAGGGGGAAGGGAGGTAAATTTTCTATTCCTGTGCAACCAAGGACTGTGGTTACTTGCATGCAAGCTCTCAGTGGGAACTTGGAGGTCCCAGCGGTGGAGGAGATTTTGGACATACTCTTGCTGGGGTGCTGGCAGCCGTGGCATGAGGAACCCAAGTTGGTTGTGCTCCCGTAGAAAGCGTAGGTGACACGCACGGTCAAAAGCAGGAAGCACCTGGCCACAGGCCCCAGGCGTGTGCTGGGGATGGCACTTTAACCCATGTTCCTCCAGCCCTCCCCGCCTGCCAGCCACACCACATCCCCTCTCTGCCCTATGATCTTGCGAATGAGGGGGTGGGCGCGCGAGACGGAGGGCACAGGCCTTCTGCTCGGCATGTGGGGCTACACCCGGCGCTCCAGCTTTCGGGAATATGCGCTAGCAGCATGCGCTGTGCAATGCCACTTCAAAGCAGGCTCTGGCAGCGAGGCAGGGAATTGTCTGGCGGGATTAAACCACATTGGAACCATTTTGGAAAGGGTTTGGGTCTTTGATTCTTTCGTATACAAATCTGACATCAAAGCAAAGTCCTGGTGTCTGTCAGATATGTCCTTCATCTCTAGATAGAGATAAAACAGCCTCCTGTCAGTCAGATAACACGATAATTAGACAGTGTGATAACGCATTTATCCTGGTGCTTACAATCCTTGATCATATATTGCAATTATGTATACAGGCCACTGCAGCCAGTGTCTTTAATTATAACCTTGATGGCAAAATGATAGGAAGAAGGAATCTTCCTAAGGGTAGAAAAATGAGTCTTTTAATTAATTTTTATAGATCTTTGCTGAATATAATAGAAGGGATTAATACGAAAGTCTTTGCCAGGGTGTTTGTGTGAACTGACAAACGTGTTTATGAAGAAGCAGAGGTGCGTGGATATTACATTAATATAGGCCAGATATTAGAGCAATATGAGATAGGTACCAACCTAGATAGTAACAGCAGATAGCACAGCATTTAATTTTTATGTTAATCTGCTGCCCAGAAAATTCGCTTGTAAGTGCATATAATAATATTATTATTGAGATTTATTAAGGATAGGTTTTCAAAGTTAAATAGAAGACTTAAACAAAGATTTCTCATTCATTTAAGCAGTAACTCCTAAGTTGCTTTGCAAATCTCAGCTAGAGAAAAACAAGTAGATGATATTATCCCAGCTGCAATAAACTGCCTCTGTACCTCAGTGGAAAAGGAGGTTCCTGGATCAGGAACCTGACGGCTTATACCTAGTCTAAGAGTGTGTTTTTTCTTGCATATCGTTTAACTACAGCATTGAGTTATTTGTGTATTATGAAGCCCTTGATTAAAAAAAATGAAGCAAGAGAAGGGAGTTGGGAAACTCTAAGATGTCAGTCTTAGAGTTCATAATCCGGTGCTTGAGGTTTATCAAATTTTGAATGCTCAGTGTTTAGAGTCACAAAAACCCCGCTGAGTGGTGCATGTCTGGCTGCTGGTCCAGCCCAGATCCTCCTCAAAGTCCATTTCTGCTGTCATAGAGAAAAGTGACCATGTACCCACATCCCTTGTGTAGGGTCCTGGTGACCACGCCTGGGAGAGCACCAGGACTGGAGGCGCCACAGCCTGGGCATCTGCTGGGTTCTCAGGAACGAAGGACAGAAACATAGAGGAAAGGGAGAAATGTCAAGTGAGGATTTTCCCAAGGGACCAGTGGAAGAGCCGCTCTTGGTTCTTTTGGATACTAAGAAGCTGAGAAGCCTCAGCTGTTAGGAAGTGCTGAAAGGTTATGCAGTGAAAATCAGGCCCCTTAAATAAGACACTCCAAAACTGAAACACCTGGGAAACATGGTCACTTTGGGAAAACTTAAGTGTAGATACAATCAGTTGGTTACAGAAGGCATCTAAACCATATCTAAACATGTTAGAACACGGGCTTACCTATGTCACGACAGGAACTGTGTCTGAAGCTGTAGACCCCCATTAGCATCTTCACTCTTGTAATTCTCCCAAGGCAATTAGTGTGTTTGGCCACAAATAAACGCAGTGCGAGGACAATGTTAAGTAAGCACGACGAGAATAAACCTTCTTGGCTTTGGCTGTGACTGTGCATTTGCTTCTATTGGCATTGTTTGTTTCTTATTCTTCAGTACAGAACTATGTGTTTATCAGATTAAAATGGGCCCTCAATGCCCCCATCAGGGGTTGGAGGTCCTTCTCTGCATCTCTTGTTCTTGTAGGGCCTCTCCTTATGCTTATCTCTCCTTATGCTACTGCAGGGCTTTGCTCTGTAGCTTCCCCTTAGGCCCTTCTCAGCAATAGTGTCCTCCAGCTTATCCTCTGTGCCCACTTAGTGTCTGAATAATGTAATTCCTTGTTGTCAGCAAACCCAGATGCATGGTATATTTGGGAAATCAAGCTTGATAAGCAACTGAGCCTCTACTGCCCGTGTCCCAGGTTCAGACTCCCAGTAGGTGACTGCTAAGCAGTTTGCTGGGGCTCCTTGAATGACCAGCAGATCTGAGGAGCTTGGGTTGCTGAGCATGCACAGTCAGAAAACCCACATGGAATACACTGTGTATTTGCAAAACAACCATGTGCCAACACGGTTAATAAGGCCTGTGCATAGGAAAACCCCTTGCAGATTGAAAGGATTTGGACCCTAGGGATATTCAGATGACACCATTGATGGTCTTGCGGTTCTTCTGCAGCAAGCCTTTCTTCCTCCCTTCTTTCCATCCTAGAGCACCAGCCAATGTGTCTGCAGAACCTCAGAGGAGATAGATTCCCATGGCAAATCTCTGTAGAAATTTCCCCTCCAAAATTAGGGGAATAGTCTCTGTACTGGAGAGCCACATACATACATGGGAAGAAGCTATAAAGCTTTTCTCACTGTCTTACTCCTTTGGTGTGTTGTGTGAAGCATTTTCTCCTGGAGTTTAATCTTACTATAATAATGCACTATCTAAAAGATACTGGTCACATTATTTATTCATGTAAAATTTCCATTTTAATAGAGGAAAATGTCTTACATAAAAAAGAAAAGCTTTTCAACCTCAGTGATTCCTTTTCAGAAGAAATTTCTATCACAAAACCCAAGCCATGTCTTCATGCTACTGGGAACTTTGATTAAAATTTAAAAATCAACTGCAGCGGACCACTTTTGAGCAGTCAAAACCAAAATGAAAACACACAAAAAATCAGAAAATCTTTGGGGCAAGGGACATTAAAACCTGAAGCAGACATTAGAAATTGCTACTCTATGGAAAGCAGTGATGGGAATTGCTTAACTAGTGACATGTTTTGGTGCGTTATTGTTGACTCCTTTTTGCAATATTAAAGTGCCAAGTGGATTCAGCCAACTAATGTAACTTTGTATACCGTATATGAGTGTATATATGTAAACATATATATGTATAAATATATATATGTAAATATACTTACATATACATAAAAGCAACTGGTAAATGCAGTATTTCATGTTATAAATCATTCTTTCAAGCATCCATTCCAATAACACCCAATGCTGCAGATCTTATAGAATATTCTTACTTGGCTGTGGGTGTTGTCTTGTGGTCATGGCCCTGCGGGGATGGATTAGCCTTCAAATACACAGGCTGAGGAGCTGCAGGGAGAAGAACACCACATCTTCAGTTCTCGCAGTGAGGCAAGGGGATATTTATCAGTAGCTTCCATGAGGTTAGGAATTGTCTCATGAATATTTACATGTGAAAAGAGATAAACTGTGTAAATGTATCCAGGACACCAATTTACTACTCTGGCACGTCTCTTGGTTTGAGGTAAACAGGAAGCTCCCAAAGAGGTGGGCGCTGTTCCTGGTGGAGGACAAAAGAGTGAGAAAACTAGCACGTGAGCACACTGGAAGGAGGTTGGAGTAGGTGTTACGCAGGGGACGCATTTCCATTGCTCCTGGAAGAATGGGAAGAGGAAGAGGTAGCAGCCATTGCGAAGGCAACAGCAGATGTAGTCGTAGCTTGAAGGAGCTGCAGGGGGTACAGGGCATAGCTCCAAAATGCTGCTCTCTATATGATAAACAGTGATATAATAGCAATAATAATGATAATAGCAGACTGAAGCTAGGGGAATGTTGAATTATGAGGCTGTAATTCCAACAAGGGCTTCTGGGTGACTTAACAGACTGTAAGAGTCCCCACACAGTGGAGTTGTGGTTCTGTAGTTCACAGTTGCCAATGCAAGTTTTTAATATGCATCTCTCCTTTTTTAGTTGTCGATCACCTAGTAGAGACAACCTGCCATTTATACAATTAACTACAAGCTGCACAGCACCACGTAAAAATGGGTTCCTCTGTTTCACTTGCACCTAAAACCTGGAACACATACCTGGCATCTTGTGGGCCTGTGCAGTACTAGAAGTTTCGTTCCAAAAGCGCTACAGTATGGCTCCATGCCTACCCTAATTAGGAATAATTAGCTCAAGCACTGGTACAGCTGTACAGCTTTTTTTGTCAGAGCTACACCGCATACCTTCATTACCTCTGTTTTTGCACTGAGGCTTCACGGTCTCCTGTTTTGCAATGTGGATTCTTCCATGCACAGCTGGGTTCTTGCTCACCAAAGCCTTTTTGCTTTTCTTTGCGTTCCTGGGAGGAGAGCTCACGGCTCTCAGGCTTTTCAGTCACAGCTTCCCTGTCCTCTGCCTGGGGCTGGAGAGGCTGGAAGGGGCCAATTCCACATCAGAGCCATCTGGGGAATCCTGATAAACCATCAGACTATTTACCTTTATTGTTCCTCCAAGCTGGATTGCATGTGTTCTTGGAAGTCACCATATTTATATTTCATTGGAGATGAGAAGGATTAAATAAATAGCGGTGGTGGATTTTTAGCCCTGGTAAGATCATCTGCAGGCTAGAAGCTTTCCTTCATCTGAGATCACGTAGCTTTCTCAATTAGGCATTTATCTTGAGTAATAACTGTAAATCATTTGAAAAGGGGATCTGTCCCTTGGTACGGTACTGTTTTCAGTTACTTTTTGCAGAGTTCTGCCTATCTTTTACATCAACTAAGCAAGCCACAGTTGTCCTGAAAGGCTCCAGATTTTGCTCAGCACTGTGTGAGCATGTTCCACCAGCCTTGGGGGCCCCTGAAAGTGGAAATGCTTTGGTTCCAGTGGCTGTTTTTCCAGAAATACTTTTAAGTATTTCCTCTTCTCTGAGCAGTCTTAGACTCCATATCCTTTCCTTTTTTAACTCCAGTATTTCAGAGCTTCTCTACTCCCCTAGCCTTTCTCCTTCCCGCTTCTTGGTACAGGCTTTCTGAAGCCTACTTTGTTTAACCAGGCTCTTACTGTTTTAGAGCTCCTCTTCAGCAGCCTTTCTGCTATTGCTTTTTAAAACATGTTTACTGAAGTTGATCCAAGGCTAAAGAGACAGACATGAAGAAGAACAAAGTCTGTTCCCGCCAGCAAAAACATCAGAGGTTAGGTTTCCAAGTCCCGAGATGCGTAGACTTGGATGTCGTTGTGTGCACAGCTTGAACAAGTTGCGAAGCATCAGGGAAAGCTCTGCTGGAGCCATGTAGCCCCAGGAACGTGTGGAGAAACATCATGTGGCTTCACCATTCAAAAACAGATGCCCCCAGAGAGGCATTCAGAGAGGCCAGGAGAAGGAAATGGGTCAGCCCCTCGTTGTGTATCAGGGACTTAGCTGGAAGTGAGAGTAACTAGCAGGGAGTCACTCTGTAAAAGGCGAGTTGATAACGTCCGTCAGCTTCCATGAGGATGTTCAGCACCTTCAGCAGATCCTCAGGAGCAGCATTTCAGAATGGGAAAGGACTCCTGTTCAGAATTCTCCAACCTTTCAGACATTTTGTTAATCTGTTTTTTTGCTTTAAAAAGCTTCAGTGACTAAAAAATTTCAGATGCATTTCAAGAAGCAACACTAATTAAAAAAATAGGTCTTATTTAGATTTCGGTTTTGATCTGATCCTTACAGGTGCACATGTTTCACATTTTACAGGGGAGGAACTTTGGTATAGGCTATTTTGTTAGGCATACTACAGAAATAGGAAAGGAAGGTTTGTCTAGGTGAGAAAAAGTGTTTTTGAAGTCAGCTAACTTGCATGTCTTGAACATCATTTGGCAGACTTCTAAATAAATAGGATACTGTCTGTTTGAACGTTAACTGGTCATGTTGCTTCGTGATGCTCTTTAATGTAGCAAAGTCAGAGAATCAGGGCTTACGGCAACACCAGCATGACAAATTGGGGCCTTCAGCATCTCTACGATTGCCTTTTCCATATTTCTGGGTTTTAAAACAAAATTTATATTTGGAGCCCAAGCAAACATGACAGCATCACTTAATTACCTTTCCAATAATTTCCTTTTAAAAATTATTCCTTTCATTTTGTCTTCCAGCCAGGAGAATTGAGTTATAAAACAGCTTAATGCTAATTCTTCTTACTTTGACAAAGGATAATTAAATTCATACCTCTTTGAGTAAGCTGTTAAAAGCCACAGTTAATCAATGTTTTGGCTGATAAGTCTTCATTAAGAAATGTTATTTTTACCGAGAAATAAACCACACTCCTTAAAACCAAGCACATAAAGCGAGCACACACCGATTTGCTTTTGCGATCTTCACCGGGGCTTACACAGCACAGGGTACTTACACAGCACATAGTTCACCTGGAGTTGTGTGAAGTGGTTTATTCTGCTGAAAACGTACTTTGCCTATGACTCTTCTAAAAAGAGGATTATTGCCCATGGGGCATTGTATCAGCGGGGCTGAGACATCCTGATTCCAAACAGTCATTAAGCAAATCGGAGGTAATTTATACTGTGGTGAACAAAGTAATGCAAAGCCTGCCAGCTGTCTGGCCCTTCCAGTATGCCTTCAGACAAAACTTTGAAGGTCGGTTCAGGAGCAGTTTCTCTTACATTGAGTTGTTGTTGTGACTAGGGGAGGACAGTCAAGTTCGGAGGCAAGCCCCGATCCAGCAGAAGTTTAAACATCTGCATAGTTTTGAGCATGTGAGCAATCCCATAGGAGTCAACGAGGCTACTTTAACTGCTTAGAATTAGGCATGTGCCTAAGAGCTTTGCTGGACAGGAGCCACAGTAAGAACCAGCCCCAACTGTGACCTAAAATTAAAACTGGAACACTTTAAAGATTAATTAAGGCCTTGTCTACATGGGAAAAAATTGTTCATCGTGGCATGAGAAACTTTCTTCTCATGGCATTTGTGGCCCAACTGGATTCAGACCATTTACAGCGGAGTCGGCTCTTATGAGGTTTTCTGACCGCATTCGGGAGGTGTGGAGAGTTTGGGAACGCACCCAATGTTTGGAAGCGAATCTTTCATTCACCTGTGCATATGAAATTTGTATGCCTTCGTAGTCATCTTTATGATAGTATCGTCCTTTCAACTCTTGGGAAAATGGCAGAACCATTCAAGTAGCCAGAAAGCAAACAAACAGACACATTACACACCTCCCTTCTCCACCACAACTATTGAAAACCCTAAATACCGCAAGCCGGAACCATTCTCCTTTGAAAGCTTGAGGATTTGAGGATTTGGAAATCTGTGGATCTCATTCTCTTTCCCAGAAGACATCTGCTTTGGCACTCAAAGGGGCTGTAGAGTAGTCATGGATTACACTTGCATCAATTTGTCTCCCCCTTTGTCTGCCAGAAGAGAAGGAAAGGGAATTGGTGTGTATGACCAAGGCACGATGGATCACTAAACATCATGTCCCAGCAAATAATCCAATCACTTCATGCCTGTGGCACAGCGCCATATCTACAAACCCTTTCAACAAGGGAATGGTGAGGAAACAGAGACACCTGTACCTGTGAGAAACCACGAAGCATGATGAAAAGGTTATTGTTTTGGTCTTGGATATGAAAGACCTCAACAACTCTGAATGGGAAGGGAGAGTTTTGTACATGCTGTTTTCAGCACTCCTGCTGTTTTTTCCCGTGGGAGGACTAGGCCTGGTTTTGAGTGTCTTTACTGTAAAAACTGAAGTCAACTGCTTCGTTGTGGCACAGACATGGAGTCTTCTTCCTTTCCCAGGGTAAAGGAGCACTATGTCGGTGGTTTTTGGGGAATGATATGCATATATCACTTTAACATTCAAAGAAAGACAGAAAGTTTTTAGTGACTCAGTGTCCCTTCTGATTAGGCTACATTGAAGCTTTGTTTCTTGGAGTCGGGGCTCTTTCATCTATATTACAGCAGAGGCAGACAAATCTGTCGTAGTGGCTGATGGTCACCCTTCACCTTTAGAGACCAAAAATTTGCTCTCAGGCAGGGCGAGTCATCCTTCAGCTGAAGAAAATGCTCAACCTGAATTAGCAATTCAGATCTGCTCTGGCCTGAGACAGCTTATGATAGAAGAGGGGTCTCTGGATAGCTGAAACTATGTGTGTCTGTATTTCCAATGTTTTAATATTAGATTCTTTACAATGGTTTGGCTATTAGTTGGTATGAAAAAGCCAGGTAGTGGGTAAATAGCGAGAAATAATGTTATTTAGTGCTGATGTGCTGCCTTGCTTTTGTAAAGTGCTTTGCAGACCTGAGGAGTAATTCATCTCTGCTGGCTTCCATGTGTGCGTAAATCTCAAATCACTTTGTACAACTCATGTACAATTTTATCCACTAAATAAATGAGTCTCAATTGTACCATTTAGGCAGGGCTTCCTAGAGGGGCTTGGAGGTGGCAAATGGAGCAGTTTGCTGTGAGGTTACAGAAGGGCTGCGGTCCTCTTTCTGCTCTGTATCCTGACAGAGGGTCACACTCCCAGCTTTTACTGCAGACCTCATGGGACCTTTTTCTGTCCCTAAATTTCCTACAGTAAAGCCTGGCTGGGAGTTACATGAGCTGTTAAATACCCTTGTAAGGGGGCAGAAGGCTTCTTACGGCTTCCTCTTCTCTGTGCACCCACAGCTCTGCTTGCTACCTCCTCCGAGTTCAGACCAAGCCATTACACCATCTCCTACTTTATTTGTCTCACCACTAGCAGTTAGAAATGGAGAAC
Organism: Aramus guarauna; assembly: GCA_013400195.1. NCBI lineage: Eukaryota > Metazoa > Chordata > Aves > Gruiformes > Aramidae > Aramus > Aramus guarauna. Next base: position 722,860 of record VXBL01005755.1, on the reverse strand, counting down.
ACCTGAAATCACTCAAAAAAAAAAAAAAAAAAAAAAAAAGGATTGCAAAATTTTCCTGGCTTTCATCCCTTACCCTTCTTACAGTTTGCTTGCATAAAACCTAGGGAGAACCTGAACCCAGGGAGACTGAGTTTATGGGAATTAAAAGTAGCGATCAGCCTGGTTTGATTTCTTTTTTTTTTTCTGTCTTAACAAATGTATTTCTTAATGCAGTCAGGGACTCTTAATGCACTTATGAGGATCACTGAACCACATTCCCAGCATAAGGCAATAGCCATATTCCAATAGACAGCTAGTGATTTTTTTCTCTCTTACTTGTAGCCCATGTTTGAAAGACTCTAAAGCCATATATGAAATACAGCAGGTTGGAAAGTGAGGTATTTGTTGTTATTGTCATTGCTGTTGTGATTTTCCTGTAGAAAATGACAATGTTTCATTAAAAAGTGTAAAGTAAAAATTGGTAAAAACCCCACAAAACTCAAGTACTCTCATCTTGAAAGCTAGATTGAGTTGTCCATTTGGGGTGAAATACTGGAAATTGTAGTTTTCTGATTAAATCAAAAATATGAGGACAGACTGATGAAAGTAGTCATGTTCTGCAGATGTTTTCATCTGGTTAAAAAGAAATGGTTTTAATCTAAACGCGGCTCAACTTTTCAGCTGCCTCTAACACTAAAAGCCCCAGTTGTTGTGTAGGACTGCTGTTTTCTACATGCTCTAATCGATTAATCAGTCGCTAAATGGGCATTCAGGTCACCGATGGTGACTTGAGACTAGAGTTACCAGGACATGTAGGAAAGTCTCCCATCACACATGGGGCTAAAAGTAATGGAAATCAACATCAAAAGGAGAAAAATGAGTGAGGCAGATTTGTTTGTATAAATGGTTACACCCAGCATTTTGAAAAATAAATATCCTACTCATACCCAAAAATGAATTAAAAGTTAATTGGAAACAAACAAACAAACAAAGTAGCATAAATAACTTCACAGGTATTGAGGATTAAAATCTAAGCCTGTCTGAAAAGGAAAGGCGGATAAACTGGCTTGGGTGAAGTAAAAACCCATGTGAACCTTTGTCTAAAATTCAAATTCAGTCAAACTCAAATCTTTTAAGGTTCAAAAAGATCTTTTTGCTTTAATTATCGCATGTGTCTCCATTCCCTGGCTTAAGGTATGACTAAAAGCCATGAGAAGGCTAGTCATGAAAATTTTCGGCTCTGTTTGGTGTTAATGCAACGCTGGTGTCTTTCAGCAACTGCTTATTTTCGCATCCATGCCACTGGCCAGGCAAGTTTCCCTGAAGAGAAACATCTTTTTAGTGGTGCAGACGCCCAGCGCTACCTCTGCAGTGGGATTCGACCCACGGCCATCTTGAGGGAGATCGACTCTAGGTACAGAGTGACTGTGACTGTCAGCCTTTGGCAATGCTGAAACAGGAATTTTTTGTCACGTGGGATACGTAAGTGGCACCCAGCTTACATGCTGACTGTTCGGGTTAGCTGTCTGTTTATTTCAGCAGTTGTTGATTCACTGCAAACCATAGTCCAGATGTAGGCGCCACAGGGTCCGCCGTAAATGGGTGGGAATATTTTGCAAAGCCGGAATGACTTAAGGATCTCTGGCACTGACCTACTTAGCAAAAAAAGTCAGCATTAAAATGCAGCAAGATGGATGTACCTTGACCACAACTAAGCAATATGTTCAACTACCTATGTTAGAATCTGCCTTTTTAATGGGAATTATGTTCACATTGAGTGACACTTGGTAGAGCACAAAAGGGTCTTCATTTGTGACTGGAGACACCATCTGTTGAGTGGTAGAGACAGTTGCAGGAGGGGGTGATACGGCTTTACCTTGTTTTCCCTTTGGTGTTTGTCCACAGGGCCAAGCAAAACACAATACAGCAGAGAGCCTATTGGTTAGAAATACTTCATCAAGTTATTTAGCCTTTTTGTTTCAGAACCGCTTCTGACTAGACTTTCATTTTCCCATTGTTTGGCTCATTTATTGGGTCATTTTAAATGAGAGGGGGAAAAAAGTGGTTTACTCAATGTATTCCTTTTTGTTTCTTTTGATTCTCTGGTGTCGGCGGTATATTTTGAGTTGTTTGGGTCACTGGATGTTGCTTCTATTTCTTGATTGAATCACTGCAACTGTTAAGTGTCAGAATGAAAGAAATCAAAGGGATTTAAAATATCAACACAAACTTCCAGGAAGGATTTGCCTGACTGATCAAGTGAAAAACATGGCAATCTGGTCATGAAAAATGAGAAATAAATTCACAGGTATGAGTCATCTTGGAAAGAAAAATTGTAAACTGAGCCTTGAATATTGCTGAGGCAACCTTGTGAGTGTGGGGTCCTTGCGGCTGTTGCTCAGTATCCATTAAGGAGATTCATTTAGATTTTCAGTAGGTAGCAAAACCACTAAGCAAATTTACATCAGCTGAGGATCTGCCCCCGTGTATGCCGTGAGGAGGAGTGTGGATAAACTTAGATGGAAGTGCATGAGATTAAGGATAGGGTAGCATAAAGCAGATTATTTGCTTTCCACCAAAAAAAAAAAGAAAAAAA
>VXBL01005755.1:679538-720255 GCA_013400195.1 Aramus guarauna | reverse complement strand
AAAGAGAGAGAGAGAAAAAAAGGACAAGGTAGAAGTGATAACATTGGCAAGACTGCAACCATATCACACAAACATTAATCAAGATTTGCCATAGAGTTTGTGTGTTAGAATAAAGTTATGTTTTCCAACCATGTATTTGTACTTACAGGTGAGTTTCCAAGACCAACATTTTTAGAGGTGCAAGGACAAATGCACTGAAGCCTGGGTAGCTTTAAAAACATCTCTGCTTATCAAAAGGTTTTGAGCATGGGGGCTCTGACACAAGCTTTTCAATATTTCATAATTCTGGAGAAAATTGAACCCTTCACCTTTGCATAAAAGGCTCCATTCAGTTTACATTCCTGTTTGGTTACTTATTGGTTCACTTTTTTCCTTGACCTATTTGCACATCACTGGAACACTCTCCTATAGCTAATGCTACACATCAATTTTGCAAAAATGACTGCTTTTGAGGCACTCAGTAAATCTTCCAAGCAGCTCAAAGGTCAAATTGTAAGAAATATCTGAAATAGCTCTCCAGAAAAATGAGAAGAGAAGAACTCAGAACGTGAGAGCCGTAACATTTATTTCTGGCAACCCACAGTGTTTTGTTACTTTCTGCAAGGTGTGTCAAAATACAGCATATGAGTATCTGTGAAATCAAAATGTAAATTACCATTTCTCTGCTTTTCTCCCTGCCCTCCAGTTGTTTTTCACTTTGTTGTTCTTATTTTTCTTCTTCTTCTTCTTTTCATTCTCAATTTCCCCCCCCCCCCCCCTTCTCCTTTAACTCTCCCTGCCAAGGGGAAGGCTGCTAAAATTGCCAATCCGTACTGAATATGCAGCTTTTCCTATTGCGCTCCCCTTGCTTTTGCACAGAACCCTGGTCCGAAGCCCATCACAACTCCGGGGGATTCTTTCCATGTGCTTCCATGGGCTCGAGATCAAGTTGAGTAAGGAGAATTTTTTCCAGTGTGCATCTTTCAGCTTTCTGCCCCACCTGTTTCCCACCAGACCCCGTCATGGGTATTGAATGTAATTCATGTCTAATTACGGGTATTTACACCTCGACCTCAAAGCCACCCGCTTCCACCTGCACCCTGGCTGCTGGCTGCGGGCTCGGGAAGCGGGCGAGCGGCGAGCCGGCTGGCGGCGGGAGTGACACGGGAGCAGCTGTGTTTGTTTGATCTCCTTCGCTGCCAGGTCTCCATGCTTGGGGCTGGAAGGGCGGACGGAAGCTACTAATAGAGGCAGAACTAAAGAAACATACAGAGCAGTTCAGTGTTATCAAGTACACATCCACCATTCGAAAGAAAAGAGTGAGAACGAGAGAGAGCAAGCATGGGGAAAAAGCCCGAAGAGGCTCTGGTAACTACAGCGTAAATACAAACAGACCCCGTGTTGCTATGTGTTCCCTTTGGTTTCCAAAATGTTGAGAGAGCTTGGCTGTAGGCTTTCGCTTCCTCCGGAGGCAAGGGAACAGCACCGCGAGAAGGCTAAGGTATTTCTGCAAAGACCAAGGCTTTCTGCGTGAGGAAGAGAAAACCATGGGGGCCTCCCACGGTTTTGGTTAAGATGGTTTGAGACAGAAAATAAGTGCCAAACAAATATAAACAGTTTATGTGGGGCATGTTTAGTGGGTCTGGAATCAAGAGATTCTTTTCAGGTGTGAGACATGGTGGCTTTGGGGATTGCTTTGGGCAACCTGAAAGGGCTAGGGGATGAAATACGGAAATGGTTAGGTTTTTTCACAGGGAAGCAGCGGCTGGGCTTCACGTACAGTCAGAGACAGGTTTGTGGACTCAGTACTAAATACTGGTTACCACTGCAGAGCTTACCAAGCAACTATAGCTGTGACTTTCCACCTCTTTCAGTATCTGTAGGCACCTGGGGCTGCTCAAACCTGGCTTTTGTGAAAGTCAGAGACAATGGATAAATAAATTCCTGGGGATTTGGGGACCATATTTCCAAACCTAGCTCCCTTAATCTGGATTCCAAATCTCTGCATTTATAAACGTAATTTTAAAAGTCTTTGATTCTGGGATGAGACTGTTGAAAGTGCTCTGCTATCCAGGCATTCAGGGTGAGCACAGAGGGACAAAAGATGATGGGAATGGTCATACTGGACCACACCGAAGGTCCAGTCTCCTGTCTGCAGCAGGGGCTATTCGTGTATGCTCAGAGACCTGGCAAACAAATATTGTGTGATTTGGGTAGTCTTGAAGTTGACTATATCACTTTAAGGTCAAGTTGGGGAAAACTTTTGGTTACGCACGTGTAAACCCAAAGTGTTGTCACTGGAGTTGTGTCCATTGACTTACACTACAACCCAAGTGGTGACAAAAAGCAGAAGCGAGTTCTTTCAATGAATTTTTTTATCTGTCAGTCACCAAATGTCACCAAAATGTAGCAGGAGTTGCCTTTAGAGTTGTTGCTGTCATATATGCTTATTTTTCACAAAGCATCTCAGCTACCAATTCACATTTAAATATTCCTAGCAAGCTGGAGAAAAGAGCTGCTAATTAAAAAAGCAAAAGAAAATTGCAAAATGCGTTGTCGGTTATGCAAATTTCTGATGAGTGTCTTTCCATGTAAGCGAACATTTGGATGATTTAGAAATGCAGATTTTTTCCTTTTTGTTTCCAATTTTCAAAACCCTCAAAAATATAAAGAGAAATGCAGTAGGAGAACGAATATTTCCCTACATTTTTGCATGGAGAAATGTATCTAATCAAAGCATGACCATGATAGTTGAGTATCTCAGAGGGATATCAACAGAAGTGTTGTCACCTGCTACATTTTTCAGAAAGGGGAGGGAAATGCAAAGCACTCGCAGCCTTGCGCATCAGGAGCTGCTGTGTCCAGCTGCCTGTCCATGCTGGCAGAACGACGCGCCTCAGTTCCTGAAATAAGAGGCATTTTGGGGACCTCTTTTTTGGTGAAGCGCAAGAGGGAGGCAGGTGTCTCCCAGGCTTTTTCTGGCAGGAACTGATGGACTCATCATCTAGAGAGCACATCCAAAGAGTCTGGTCACTCTTCCTAGGGTGGGATGGGACGAGGCTCAGAAAACTTCAGTTTATCCTTTCCACTTAGAAATCTCTCATCAGGTTATATGACGGTCCTAGCACTGCCTAGTTTGGTGGGGGAAAACATGATGAGCCAGAAGGAGCTGAAATCCAGCTGCAGCCATTGCAGCAAATATCTCTTTTCCTCATCACTCTTTCTGTAGCGTGATTTCTACAGCCATGTGTTTCTACACCATTTTACTGGTGTTTTTTTCACTCTCTTACTGAGAGGAGGGAAGGGAACAACAACAAAACTCAACTGAGCAAGGTGTTTCTTGCAGGGATACAGGTGCTGTTAGCATGACCTGAGATAGACTCTGGCAAGCTCCAAGCCCGAAAACCAGATCAAAGTAAAAAATGCTGGGAAATACAAACGTACAGCCTGGTTTTTGACAACCTCACACCACACCAGCTAGCACCTCCGTAGCCGACACTATCAACACAGAGCTGGAGACACATCCCACACAGACAAGCAAGGTGGGAAATAACAACCCGTTACTGTGAATGGGTTTTAATAGAAGAGAAAAATACGAGTAGCAAGTTGTCGAGGGATTTCAAGGGATCACAGCTAGCTTTCCGGAAGCAAAATTTATCTTGCGGCTCTTTTCTTCCTCTATTTTTTTAATAGTGTTTTCTCATTGACTGATTATGATCTTTCCAAAAGGGGGGAAAAAAGGGGCCCTGCAGCACACTTGGTCTGAAGGACTCGAATTAGGAGTTATCAAGAATCTCCCTGTAGCCAACCAGCTAATTTCAGCAGCAGAACAAGAGAGCTTCTGTTAACACGCTGCGCTGAACTCCTGCTGCTCTTTCCATGGCAGGTGTGGGCCCAATACCTGTTTATCAAGAGTCTTACTTATATAAAAGTAAAAAGTTCAGGAAACTAAAAAATCTGAGTCACTGTCTGCTAAACTCCCAAATAAAATAGTTTTATTTTCCAACCAACCCAGTTTTCCTTATTTAAGCCCAAGGAAAAGAAAGAAAGAGAAAAAATTTGCTGTGAACCTTGACCTTTGGAGGTGTATTCCCCCCTGGGTGATTCATCTGTTTACCTTAGGACAATTAAATGTGAGTCAGTTTAAATAAACTTTAAAACCAAAGGAAAAATATGCTAAAAACAGACCTGACCCCGCCCCTTCTCCTACTACGGACTAACCGAAAAGTATGAAAAAATGCAACGCAGATCACATTTTGAGGAAAATCCTAAGGAATTTGGAGTGAGGTGGCAAGTCACGGCAGCTCCTGTCCCCAACCAGGAGCTGGAAGGTGGAGCTGCTCCTGGATGGACCATGCAAAAGCTGTCCCCGCTCTGCCACCAGCAGCAACTGGCCACCACTAATAAGCTAATGCAGGGACCATCAGAGTCGTTAACCCCAATGCAATATAGTTAAATGCTTCACCTTTAGGCTACCGGTGGCTTCCAGGAATTTCGGTTCAGTAATGTCCTGACAGCTTCAAATATTTGGCACTGATAGCAGCGCTGCTAGCTGGGGAAATACGGCAAGCACCCAGAGGTTTGCAACAGATAAAAATGGAGATAAAATCACCCGAGGACTCTTAACTGAGCCCGATGGGGAAGAGCAAGAACAAACCTCCCTTAAATAAGGCCACACTAAATGTCAAGGTTTTGCCTGCAAGAAATGTGGCAGCTGCAGGGTGTAGCTCTTAAGAAGCCATTAATGGAAACAATCAAAGCTGCTCTCAAATGCTTCAAACAGGATTGCCAATGCTCTTAACAGGCATGTGTGGGCTCTGAGACTGCCCTAAAAGTGGTGAAATTAAACAAAAATAACCCTATATTTGGGGAACTTTTTCACTGACTTCGGGTTTCTGAGTTGTTAAAGTACCTTCAACTCATCTTAAGGCTAGAGGGAAAAACAGTGAGCGTCAGAAAAAGCAGCAATATTCTGGAGGACCTCATCCGACAGGTCTCGAAGGAAAACACCAGGCACTGTCTGAAACTCATAGATGGCCCTGAGAATTGAGGACATTGCTGAGAAGCAACGTGGCCTACCCTTCTCTCAACACAAAGAGGCAAAGGCTCGAGCAATTCCTCGCTGTAGCTCTGAAAGTGGGCATCTCTCAGTGCCTCCACGCCAAGAGGGACACATCGCTGCTCCTCTCCAAGGCATCTGAAGGCTGGTGGCATGGAGAGGTGCCACACAAATAGGATGCAGGTGGGACAGAGATCCAGGGAACATTCTGACCTTGGTCAAAAACATTCTTTTTTCTGGAAAGAGATCAGGCTGTTGTCTGCCAGGAGGGTTTGAAACAATCCAGGGTTGTTTTTTTTTCCATATGATTGACAAAATGATCTCTCATGATATGTCAATTGACTTAGGGACTATATCTGCTGGAGGATTCAGTCCTGACATTGTGATGAGTGTTATGCTTTCTGTTGACCTCAGGGCATAGGGACTCTTCTGGCTGTGGCCACCAGAAGCTGCTATCGGAAACTTTGCGCCATGCCCATGAGGACTGAGGCTCTGCCAAAAAGCTTGTTCCTTACCTGCCTCACTTCATGCTAGGGAGGAGCTGCAGGAAAGTAAGATGAGAGGGATGTGCTGGTAAAGAAACTACATGAAAAATGGGGATGGCTCCTCTTTTCATCAACAGTCAGGGATGTGGCTGTCGGTGTGTGTAGCTGTTCCTTCCCCTGCCCAGGTGTGAGCAGCCTTTCACCATCCGTTTTGGCACCTGTGTACAAAGAGCACAACAGCAGCCAACATCTAGAAATCAGCACCCAGCATGAAGGGTCTTCATCCACCACTTGGAGTGTTTCATTTCAAGGAGGACGAAGAGATGTTTTTCACAGCAAGCAACTATGTTCCCAGGGACCGGGGAACAAGGAAATTCTGGAAATACAAATTTCACGGGGAGGAGGCGGTGCAAAGGCAAGTCTTGTTCCCAACCAAGGTGCTGTAGGTCTGTCTAGCTGAGAGTGCCAGGGCTCAGCACAAAGCTGCCAGGCTGTATTCTGAGCCTGTCCTGGGTGTGTGCATGGGCTGCTCTCGGTTTCCTCTTAAAGAGGGCAGACACGTGCAGCACAACAAGCCTGAGACCTCGAGGGGTAGAAATGCAGCCCTCCTGCCTGGTTCTTCACAGGCAGAGAATATTTGGGGGGTTATAGAGAAGGCAGGGCTGTCTCATGGGGAGTTACAGAAACTGGTAAAACCCTTTCAAATTAATTTCGTGCCCTTGACATATAACTGCCTGCATGTTGTTGAAAAAAAAATCTCTTTTCTGTGCGTTCTCTTTGCGGCAAAAGGCTTGTGCGTCACTTAACTGAGCATTCAGAGCGCTGGTAGGGGGAGTGCTGGGTTGGCTTGCTGCTAGTGGGCACCTATGTATCCAGCTGTGCTAGCTGGTCCAGAACTAAATGCTCTGTCATCATGTTGTACCAAAAAAAAAAAAAATGTTCTGCAAACAAAGTCACTGTCATCAGAACAAACAGAAATGACATTGTAGTCTAAACTGTAGGTAAGATGAAGTCATTATTTAATGCCTTTAGGAACAGGGAGCAAAATCACCTGCTTTATCCTACATATAACCCTCACAGAGTACACACAAGCCAGCTGCAGTCCGCATGGACTGATCGACTTTGGGAGCCAGATCTGTCTTTTTGTTGCGCTGGTTGTCTAGTTGCTTAAGAAAGTGGGACCCTAATTTGTCCCTCGGGTTGGTAAATGTTCCAGCGAACCAACACACAAAGAGTGTGGAGGTATTTTCAAATCACAGACAGACCTAAGAAAATGGCAATGTGCTGGTGGAAGATTTATGCATAGAGAAAGGAGTAGGTTTGGGGTTCCTGTGCTCCCCTGCAGGGATCTCGTCACACTAACGCACGTTGTTCAGGCTCAGGAGTGGGAGTAAATGCACTACAACATTTATGCTCCCGCCCTCTCGTCCCAGAATATGAAGATGTGGGTTGTGATGGCGTTTCACATGTCACAGTCACAATAACCTCATTGACTCTCTCCAAGGCTACATATTCGTACTTGTCAGTAGATGGCACTATTTCTATTGCCTGTCCATAAATACAGCCACGTCCCTGTTCTAGAGCTCCCTGGAAGGCTGAGGATGAAGGGGGAAATGAGGCTCCCTCAGGGACCAGCGATTCAGGGACCTGCGGTGAGGGCTCCTGGAGTCAGGAAGGTGGAGGGACCAAGTGCAGATGGAAATCCCCCTTTCTGGAGAGCAGTGCTCTCGTTTTGCTCGCTCCTGTACCTGGCAGTCTGTGGGCTGTGCGGATGAGGTGCCTCTTTTGGGAGAACACCCATATTCCTGGGTTTGTCATCCTCTCTCTTCTCCTGGAGTCTGAGCTTGCCTCCAGTGCAGTCAAATGAGAGTGTTATGGTTTCCACCTAGAGCAAAGCAGGACCTCGGGAGTTTAAGCAGAGGAGCGAAGGCTCCCTGAAGGCAAGAAAAAGGTGTTAGCCCTGCTCTGTGCCCATCTGGCCACACCATGCTGGACTGCTGGGATTTCACCCAAAGGAAGGACCCCATGGTACCAAGAAGCTTGGAGGACCCCAAGAGGGTCTCTGCTCAGCATCTGCCTGTGGTAGGATCTCCTTGCACTTATGCTTAGGACTCCTTCCTCGCCATGCTGGCCCAAGGATGTGAACTGAGCCAGGCTTGTGGGCTCACGCACACCCGTCCTGCAGATGTCAAAGTGACCGCATGGGCCTTATGTTTGGATAGTGTCAAAGTGCCAGGTACTATCAATGAGGCTATAAAATAAGATCCTTGGTCTACGCTGTGTGCAAATGAGCTCTGCATTCATCCCTCAGCATTTTCTCCTCTGAGCTCCTTTATGCTCTTCTAAAACTATATAATTTGCTGTCAGCAGCGCCTCAATTTGTTTAGGCTTCATACCAGCATTACGTTTGAAAATGATTTCAGGCTATTTGGTCATCGTCACTTATACAACATGGATCCCAGCTCTTCACCTACAGGACTTCCAATTATGCAGGCTGTACGGCTTGCTGCTTCTGAGCACATAGCCCGATTTGCGTAGAGGAAAGGCGTGAGTGTGCGCAAGTGGATAAAATAGAGCTCTGCGTCTTGGATTGCTTCCATGCCCTGTGGATTTATGATGCACGTCTAGCAGAGTGACTCCCAGATGGGTCTATGGACTGCATTGTAACATGTTCCCTCAGCATTCAGATTTACTGCTCTGCATTAAAATAGTCAGCCTCTTAATTGGAGATAGCATCCTGGGATTAAAGCCCGAAACAATTATTGGACTGTTATAAAACTCCTTTAAATAGTCCTACCCAGCCATTTCTTCGTTAGGTAATGACTAGCTAGAATGTTCCTGCCTTGGTTTTCAGACCTCATCGTTAATGACCTCAAAACAGGTGAGACGGCAGCTTCGTGAGATACGGGAGTTTTAACGTAATCGCTTTGCACTCAGCAGCCATTAGGTCAACAGAGCTTTACTAACACGCCGTGTGTTTACACAGCTTCCAACAGTTCAAAAAGCCAAAGGAGGATCACAAGTCTATCTTCAAGCCAAAGGGGAAAAAGATTGACACAGGGTTGTAATCATCAGTGTCTGAAAAAAGCCTTCTCATCTGTTTTCGAGCATGTTCAAACAAGACGTGACTTTGTACAACAGGGGCGCGGGGAAGGTGGGCAAATGCCATTCTTGTGGTTTAATTAAGGACCTCGATGAGGATCTAACAAATGCAGTGCGAGTTGTGCCTAGTGGGTCTCACATGTGTGTCGGAGGGAGGGAGGGGGGATACCGGGGAGGGTGGAAAGGGTGTGGGATGTGAAGGACGGTGTGTGGCAGCTGTTCACAGCAAATACTATTCTAGCTCATGGCTATGTGTTCCAGCCCTGTTGGAAAATTACATCTAAATAACAGATCACGAAAGAGCAACCCTGACAAGGCCTGTAATTTAGTCCCAAGAGGAAATTCTTCATTCATCAACTGCACAAGAGACTAAATTAGTTCTCTGCTGGACGAGGCTTTGCTGGCAGTTTGCTCTGCGGGTCAGCCCTACCTTCAGGCCCCGCTGGGGAGCCACTCCTGCCAGGGACCGACCCGCTCCCAGCCCATTGCACTGAGAGGGACGCCGCGCTCCAAGCCCAGGGCAAAGGCTTTGTTCTCACGTGTGTTTTGGGGGTTGTGGGGAGTGACTGGCACTGCCCGAGGCTGTGGGACAAGAGGGTTGCAGCGAGGGTGAGAGTGTTTTGCCCCAAGGTGGAACATCACCCAAAGGCACCTCCTTTCCCATCAGAGCTCCTTGCAGTGGGCTCCGTTGCTTGGTTTAGAAGGCCAAGGAAGGATGCTCTCCTGCTGTAGCAGGTCTGTCACCAGAAAGCCCTTACGCAGCTCACTGCGTGTGCTGCTGAAAAGATCTCTCTGCTTTCTCGTGCTGTCTGGACAGGGAGAGGGCACCCAAAGGCCTTCCTGGCCTGAACAGCTGGAGCAACACAGACCTCCATAATCTGTGTGGCTCCATTCCTGTGCGGATGGATATGCACACAGATGTGGCTGTGTTTCTTGTTATCACTGCAGTAGCAAAGTTTTTTAAAATGTTGACTCGGTAGATTTCCTGTTAATGCTTTCCTTGCACACAGAGTACGGTTTGTTTAGTTTCTTCCTTTGCAGCAATTGCTATTTTTCAGGTACAGTGAGCAACTCTCCCATTTCCAGAGGCATGGTGTGTGGGTGTGGGAGAATAAATCAAAGACATCCAGATCTGTAAGAGGTGTACTGGGCAGTTAAAAGTACATCAAATGCACTTTTTTTCTCTTTGTGCTTTGAATCTGGTTCTGCCACTTTCACTCTCACTAAGAAGTATTGTTGTTGAAGAGACATCCTATTTCTATTGGGAACTCAGGAAAGCACCACAGAAAATCAGGAATTCTTCAAGATCAGTCGCAATTTGTAACCATATTAGAAAAGGGCAGAGTATGTAAGTGCAAGAGGACTAGCTGTATCTGCTCGGATACCTCTGAAATGCCATCCCTGTTCCTTACGTTCCCTGGGTTTAGAGACACTCTGCTATTCTAACACAAGTCATGGGCTACTTTGCATGGTCAAAAGTTTATTCTTCATAATTCTTTCTTTGTCATCATCTATAATGCCTAGTACTTCTACCCAGTATCTTCTTTAACCTATTGATCAGTTCCAGGTGTTTCCAGGATAATATAAAAAAACCTTACAGATAATTAGGGAGGATTTCTGCCAACCGATGTTTTGGTTCTGTCTGGAAATACGAGGAATTCTATCTGCTTAGAAACAAGTTGGTCATCTGCATGCCTCTATTCATATAGCTATTAAATCCTCTTTTGTTGGTTTCTTGGTATTTGGTCACAGTGGTTTTCTGTAGCAACGCATCTTCCAGGTTAGTTATATATGAAAGCATTGCCTTTTTTTTTTTTCTTTTTCTTTTTTTCCTGCTTTTTAGTTTCCGTGAATGCTTTTTTGCCGTTCTCTTAAGGGATGCAAAATAAGTATGAGGTGCTTCCCACCCCCTTCCGCTCTTTAGAGGAATGCTCCTGTCACATCCCCACTTCTTTGCTGTACTTACAGCTGAAACACCCCTACGCTTTTCAGACTCGCTGCAGAAACTTCTCTGCTGCTTGCCATTTCATTTCTCCCTTCTGAACCCCACACCCTCTTCTGAATCGATTACTTGCCCTTCTTCCGAGATAAGAGTATGTTAGCAAATATAGCAAACAGTTTCCCCTTTGGTCTGAGAGGTAAATCAATATTTAAAGCCTTGTAGGATTTTTTCCTTTAGAAGGAGAAACGGATGACACAAGCCAGGTATGCACCTTGACACAACCTTTTATTTGCAAAGAATGCTCATGACTACTTGAGCCCCAAACACAACAGGAGCAAACAGTGGAAAGTCCTGTTGCTCACAACGTTCGAGTGTTCTGCCAATCATTTCTGAGCCGCAGGGAGCTCTGCTGCTCTGCAGCCTGTCATCTGTTGGCTTTGCTCCTTTCTCTCCCCCACACCCCCTCCGAGATGTTGCCAAGCAGTGCTCGCGCCCGTTCAGTAGCAGTCGGGGTAACCAGCTCTGCCCAGAGATTTGTCTCCAGACCAGACCTCGGTAGGGATGGTGGCTCCTGTTGTTTCCAGCTACCTCCTTGCATAAGAGACACCTGACACCCGCTGGCTTTGTGCGAAGCTGTTGTTTGCTATAGACCAACCACCCAGTTGCAGGCAGCCACTAACTCCTTGCACATTAAAGAAACCCCATTAGTGGAATATGTTCGGTCTGGTTTTCCGTCACATCCTTCTGCTTCTTAATACTTTATTTACTTATTTGGCTCGCTGTACCAGGTATGGAGACTTTTCTTTCAGCTGTTTAAGCTTAGTTCTCCCTGGCCACAGGCAATGGCAGGTAATGTATACACCAAATCTAGGTATGAGTAATTTTCCATTGTACTTTGTAGTAGGCATTACCTACACTTGTCATCAGTGAATTTTGTCTTCCCATTCCCTTGCTTGTCCCAGGCTGTTCTGAGTTTCCCTGTAGCCTTCACTGGTGTTAATGATACTAAATCACTGGTTCCCATGGGCAAATTTTGCTATCTGGGTGTTGACCCAGTTTCTGGAGAAGGTATGTCTGTATGAAAATAGACTAGCTTTGCCTGGAAGTCTGTTTCTGGGCAAAAGCCGTTTATCGGACTGTCTTCTCTAGGACTGAGGCTAAGCCCAGAGCTCTTCTGATGTATAATGAGCTGTGTAATGGGTCCTTTTCTCTGCTCGGGTAGCAGAGGAAAGCTATTTTGTCAGTGTCGTGCAAGGGAACTGAAGTGAAGTCTTGGAGGCAGGAGGTGTCCACCTCAACTCAGCAGCCCAGTCACTCTCTGGGTCTTTGCAAAGCCCTGCCACAGTTTCTCAGCCCGTTCCCACCTCTCCTCTGCCTCCTGGGGTTGTCCTGAGGGTTAAACATCAGAGAGACATCATCTTTCTTTTGTACTAAAAGAAAGACTCTTCATTATGTCTACATGAAAGAGCCCTAAATGGAACAAAAAGTGACCTACATGGAGCATCACAGCACTGAGGATAAGTTACAGTGTCTGCTCAACGCCTGACAGATATTGTAATGCTTGCTAAATGCAAAGCATTATTATTACTACCAACGGAGATGGCAACAAACCCCCTTATGTCCTCAAAGTTACATTGTTTTTGTATTGTCTCATACCTGGCAAATCTAACTGTGGTACCTTATGTTGCTTTCTTTTTTTCCGAAAGTATTGGTTGGACGATGAAAAATGTAGTGGTTTCAGCTGAAGGTCAGGCAGCCCACAAAGCGCTGAGAGAGTGCCTCTCAAATTCAGTTCTTCACCACATTTATTGCCCTGAACTCTCACTTTTGCATTGGCCATTCAGGAGAAAATGGCAGTGCTAGGTTAACGGTTGGACTTGAGGATCTTAAAGATCTTTTCCAACCTAAACAATCCTACAATTCTATAAAACAGCAATCAAGGGCACAATTTTCGTCTCTCTCTTAGAGTTATTCAATGGAGTAATGGGGTACAATAGCATCTTCACGGGGTATTAAAGTAAAATGGTAAAGGCAAGTTTTACTTTTTAATTGAGAGGGAGGAGCTGAGTCCTGGGGTGCTGAGGCTGGTGCTGAAGGTCACATACCTTCTTGTCATGGGGCTGAGACCAGATCTCCTAAGTACTGACCTCTGCTCCCGCCATAAGAGCACTCTTCCTTTCAAGACAGGAGCTGGTGAAAGCTGATCTTGCACATCCAGGTAAAATTGTTACCTAGCAGCTCCTTGGAAATGTGAGTTATTCTTTTTGCTGGGAACAGCTGAGGGGAATACCAGGCTTTCATGCTGTTCTTTTGGTATTAAAGTACAAAAAAAAACCACCCAAAAAACCAAACAAAAAAAAAAAAAACTAACCCAACCTGGGAAATGGTTTAAGCTGCTGACTCATAACCATACCCGTTATATGGCCAGCAGCTTTCATCTCAAATTGCTTTACAGCGTGGACCAGAGGTTGTCCTCAAACTGGGGCCTGAAAAGTAAGCACGGGTTGGTAATGGATCGAGCAACACCACTACCAGCAGCAACCCCAGCACTTCCAGAGCGCGTCTCCTCAGTGTGTGCGTTGCCGGTGGCCGTAGGAGCAGCAGCCGGGCAGCTGCCATCCAAAGCCAGGAGCCGAGCTCTGCAGGGTTGCCTCAGTGACTATCTCTGCGCTGGCACATTGTTTTGTGGTATGGCTTCATCTCAGGTTTTCCTCACTCGTGCAAAGAGTGACAGCCTCCTGGAGTGTAATTTACTTTATAAAGGCTGAAAAGTGCCCAGCTGGTGTCAGGTCTGGGCCCCGGCCAAGAGGGAGTTCATGAACTGGTGAGCTCGTAACTGGCCCCAAAGCCTGTAAAAATGCTGTGCAAAAACGGTCTGTGAGCTCCTAGCAGCGCAACAACATTTCACTGTTAGGCAACTAAAATTTTGTTTCCCTTCTTCCTCTTCTTTTCATCCCAGAACGTTGCTGTGCTTTTAATTGATTGCTTAAAAAAGGTGGCAAGTCAAATCCCTGAGGTGACGTTTCTGGCTCCAAGCTAAAAGGCCACCGGCTGGGACATGTGCACAGCACTTTGGGGACTTGCATAGTTCTAATTGTATTTGGTGATTTAAGTCTGGAGGACTGGACTGTCTCATAAGGAGTTCTCCGAAGGGATGCAGAAGAAGGGATGCTCCTGAGGAACTTGCAGGCCACGCACACCGGGTGGATCGTAGCACAGTCATGGTGCTTAAATTGTGGTGGAATAGGCAACACTGAAAGTCTGCGACAGTGGGAGCCTGCAGAAAGATTTTCTGTCCTTCCATCTGATGATATGACCACAGCCTTTTCTTTTAAAACTCTCAGCATATGCAAGAGTTGCAAAGGATAAAAGGGTATCTGTTGCCTTTCTGCTTAGACTGAAATTTTCTGTGGGCAACACTTAGTGCATCTAAATCCGTGCGAGCTCACTTCAGCTTCTGGGTGGTAAAACAGCACATACGTGATTTCCTGAAGTGGATCTGAATGGCTTTCGGGGAATCGTGTGGGGAGGGACTAGAGGAACTCCAGTGTCTTGCTCAGTTGGGATTCCCATGCTCTTCTCCCTCCCCCTTTTGCCACACCGCTGCAAATGTATGTAGTAAAAATAATAGTGATGACCGAGGTCACGTCTAGAATAGAACCGCTTAACAACGTGTGCTCTAACGGTAAAACGCTCCTCGCCTGAACACGGCTATACAAGGAAAGCTGTACTTTGTTGCCGTACACAGCGAAACCACCCTGCCACCCACCCGCAAGCGCAGGAGGCTGCCGACCAGCCAACGTGCCACGGCCGGAGCTGTCGTCTGCGTAGGGGACGGGACGGGACAGCGTGTGGGTGCTGCCCGCCCTGCCCGGAGCGGGGTGCAGCTGCTGGGTTTTGGGAGTACTGGCTGTGCCGGAGACAGCCATGCCAGGTTGCTCACATCCTGGTCAATTGAATGATCACTGTGGCAAACAAATCCCCTGAGCAGCTTGAAAAAAAAATCTCAAGTAACTCATTCATTTTGTCAAGAGTTGCTATGACACAAATGCTGCCTTTAACTGTCGGGAATAAAGGAGGTAACCGTATCTGCTTGCATATGAAAGACATCGACACTGTGGACTTATAATTGCACGCACTCATGGTTAGCATCATTATCTCCTCTCATTTTATCTTTTTTTCCATGAGAGCTTGCCTCACAGAGCCTTTCCACTGCCAAATCCCTAGCATTTGCGTTAGAGCACTTTAACAAGGCAGAAGTATGTGTCGGTATCTGCAGTCTGGATTGCAGTGACAGCTCTGGATGGATTGTGCTCTCCTATCTCCTTTTGTGATCCCGTATGGAAAAGGGTTATATATTTATATATATATATATAACACATGACATGAATCAGCTGCGGCTCTTTCCCAGCCAGGTCTCTGTTTCCTTCACACCTGAGGAGCAGATCCCTGGGCCAGGGTGTTTGTCTCTACAGTGACTCAGAGATGTGGAGCATCTCAGGGTATTTGGACACGCATCTCGCTTTGATTTCGGGGAAGGAGGAGCCTAGTTGTTTTGGGAGGACTTGCACTGTGTCTTTCTTGTGGGCATGTTTCAGAAAGTTTATGTTCCACATGAGCATGTGGAGAAGCTGATATTTGTCAGAGTCCAGAGATATGTCAGCTTTATGGCTGATTATCTCAGATTCACTTTTTAGAGGATGGATTACAGCTGTAAGATAGGGCAGTATTACTGTCGGTTGTTAACATAAGAAGGAAAGGAAGGGGGCTGTTGCTCTTTTGGGGAGCAAGATAAGTTTCTTCTAGTGATGGCAATGATTCAAGCAGATTTTCCTATGCGCACTCTACCCATATGCATTTCCATGACCGTAAACCAAAAAAGCTTTTTACATACAAAGAGGCAAAGGGCAAGGTAAAAGTTTTGCCAGCTGTCATTTTTCACTTGATTCCCCTATTTCCAACATCGTTGTGTAAAGCCTGGCTAGATAAGCCTGTAATAAACATGCCCATGTTTGCATATGTGTATGCATATGTGCACAGCTCATATATTGATCCCCAGAGGCTTTGCTAAAATACGGAAAGTTTACTACCAGATTGTTTGATTTTTAAGGAATGAACTGGTGTGCAAACTGGAATCTGCTCTCCACCCCAAAGGCATCACTCATTGTGTGAACCGTTAAGAGGATAAGAGCACTCGGGTGCCTGTGCTATATGGCCTCATAATTTGGGAATCAGGAAAGCCACCAAATGTAACTTTTCTCCCTAATCAGACTCAAAATCAGTCTTGAGATAAGAGAGAGTTCCAGTGTCTGGGTAGTATTTTAGGCTTTTCAGAAAACAAATTTGGTTCTCATGTCTGTCCTTGCGACCCAATACCTCTAGCAGGATAAATGGAACGAATTTGAGAACAAAATTTGATCTCTCTTCAAATGAGTCCTTTAACCTACCTTAGTGGTTAAAGGTGAGAATTTGGGTATTTTTCAGATTTGGGTGCTTTTCGATTGTTATTCTTTGCCTCAACGTGGGGGAGGAAACCTGACGGTACGGTTTGAGATTGCGTTCACGTCTTTGCAGTGCCTACAGAGAATCGGGCTTGTGGCCCAGCCAGGGATGCGGTTGGCCAGGAGCCACCCCGAGCAGCGGCCAAGAGAAACCATTTTTGGGGAGGAACGTGTGCAGTAGGCACATAAAGGTTAACCCAATCCCAAAGCAGTAAAATGTAGATTTTATGCCCTGAACATTTAAAGGTTTTATGCATTCAAAAGCTTTTGTTTACTTTTAAAATACTGACCATTTATAGCTATTATATTTCTATAATGTTACCCTTTGTATCTACTGTGTTTATTATTTTCCTATGGATAGAGTTTATTTATTTATTTTTTATTTTCACTGCGTTCATGATGGCAATGTTATCTTGTGGTAAAGAGTGGCACGATCTAGATTTGTGTTTTGTGGAAAAGTATTCCTTTCATGTTGAAAGCTCATTGTTCTTGCTATACAGAAAAGCATAAATACTTGTTCCAGCCTACTTTGCCCGTACTGCTCCTTATTGTATGAGCTTATACTATCTCCTGCTATTCATTTGCTCATTCATATTCTCCCTACCTAGGAAGTTACAGGCATTTGACATTGCTGGTATATGAAAAGCTGCTCAGCCGTCTTAAAGGAGATGCAGGATGCATTCCAGGATCTCTTTTTTCCTCCATCTGGAATAGGTTACACCAATATAAAACAATTAAATATTTTTAGGAGTTAGGCTTTAAAGTGTGAATCAGTTTTAAGAGAAATTATTCCAAATCGCTTTAGGTTTTCTTGATACTATCTTCGTAAGCTATAGAATTAGGAAGCCTCTTTTTAACCAACAGAGATAGGAATATCTATTGCTGCTACCAGAACCGCAGGACAATGCTATCATTTAGACTGCAAGAGAGAGATATACCTGAATCTCAGATCAAGCTTGTGAAAATATAAATGGTATAAATTAATTAGAATTAATTTTAGGTTTTAGAAATTCATTATTTTTAGTAAAACTTTTGTTTGCGCTTGGGCTCACGGGTAGTGCTTCATTCATTTTAATTGTAGTACTAAACAACATATGTACGCTTATGCATATGCATGGGCTGCACACGTGCATGTGCCCCAAAAGTGTGCCTGGTTTTGAAAGTTTCGTAAAGAGCTTCTATATAGAGATAGCAGCAGAATAAATCTAAAAGATGCCTGAAAATAACAATCATTAATAAGCACTAACGCCAATGAACATGCTGCTTCATGAGCTCTGCAGTGTCCACAGCTTAGAGGAGCTACTAATGAACCTTATCTTTGCGTGAGATAATGGTTAGGACCAACCAGGGGAGGTGGAAGGGAATTTGACCACCCACAGAACAAATACCATTATCAAAGTGCAACTTATGCCCCAAAGCGAACTCACTTGCTGGAGTGACATTTCTTCTTGGCATTTCATCTGCTTTGCTAGGTGAGGATCGGGGAGGAGGAGGGGAAGGAGGGAGAGAAAAATAGCCCAGCTCACATTTCAAGCAAGTAAATAACCTCTGCGGGAAGGCAGCTTGCGCGGTGTTTCCACTCGTAACGTGTAACTCACGTGCCGCTTGACGCAGGTTGTGTGGAGCAGGATGTGGAGGAAGGCGAGCAGGGCACCATCCTCGTCCCTGGGGTGGGCTGGGGAGGCTCTCGGCAGAGCCGGAAATCGAGGATCAGCCTTGTCAGGTCGTATCTCATCAATAGCAAGGAATTGCAAGAATAGGGATTTCGTTCCCACTGAAGATACCATTGGTTCCTGCGCCCCTTGAAACATGAAATCAGCTCAATTGAGTGAGAAAGGCAACATGTCCTTGCGCTGCAAAAGGCTGGGATTCAATCACCCATGACTACTTCTTGCATAACCAGAGAAGTCAGCATTGAGAAGCACTAGCTGCTTCGGGGGGAAAAAAATGAGCACTTCAATCTCTCCTGGAGGTCCTGCAGGATTATGAGAGCATTTAGTTTCCCTGTGCATGTTCAAAAGGAACGTTTGCTTGTTTGTACCAGCCTAGGAATCCACCTCTATCTTACAGCATCTCTTGAGAGGATGTGTGCTCTTATGAAGCAAAATATTTAAGTTGTGATCAGTTACCCATAACAGCGCACAAGATGGAGATAAAACAAAGTATGGCTGTAAAGAGCATCTCGCTTCTGTCTCAGAAATGGATATCTAGACACAGCACTGTCATTTTCTCTGTGAGATCCAGTCAGTTCCAGGTCCATTGGGCATGAGATTTTCCTGCCTAGATTCCCACGAAACTGCAAAAAAAACCAACAATAGCAAACATGTGCCAGTAGAAAGCACAATATCATTTTTTCTGTGCTAACAGCTAAGAAGGAAAATGAGGCTTAAGCTCTCAAAACCCCATCAAAACAAACGTGAAATTAGGGTATGCACAAGATTACTTGGAGGTATGTTTTGTCTTAAACACATGAGTATTAATTGCTGTATGAGCAGCAATTAGGCTCAGCACAGGTGAATCTGAGGGTATTCTGCAGGAACTGTGCCCGGTGGCAGCACAGTCCTGCTGCCGCTCCTATTATTTCTGCTAAAATAGTGCCCTGTCCATGCAGCTTCATGGAAGAGTGGTAGTGGTGCAGCGCTGAAGAAAGGAAAACAATAATACATCGGTTCAAAAAACAAAGTGGACTGGGAATAGCCGGTTTATGTGCTCGGTGCCACATCTGGCTTCTGCCTCTGGATCCTCTGTGCCACTTGTGGACACGTAGGTGTTTGCCCACTCCCTTGTTACAGATTTCAATAACATCTGAATATCGAATCAGACTGAAATTTCTAGTGTGTCTCATGGCCTTTGGACTCTAAAGCTCTGCCATTATTCAGTTGCTTATAACGTTATGTTAATACTAAAGTAAAAGGCTGTAGCTGTATTTTAGTGGGGTGTAATTCTATTCTTTACCTTCATGAGTTTACCTGGATTGCAGTGGTGTGCTGCCATGGCCCTCAGCTCATGGATTTGCACCCCAGTGATGAATATTACTTCGAAACAAAACATACTCTGTATCCCAGAGGTCTTCTGCTGGACCGTGCCATGCCCAGTGCTCTGTGAAATGTCATGAGACGTGGTACAGTGTCGTGGGAAGTCGCTCACCAGTGGGGCTTGCTGAAGTCCACGTGGTGGAAGTTACTGCAAACTGAGTCCCCTTCATGGGTTCACGCAATTGTCGTGAATCATTCTTCACTCGAGTAAATGTTCGTGATACTCAAAGGTCAAGAATTATCGTCTCAATCTTGTTTAAAGTCCTGTTCTGTCACAGTTTTAGAGGTGCTCAAAATAACTTTTCATAGAAAATAGTTTTAAAAACTGGTAGCTTTCAATGTTTGCTTTCTCTTTCTATAAAGCAAAAATGTGCTTATAAAACACTTTCCAGCTTGGCTAAACATTCTCATTGTTTTCCATTCATTCTTTCACAAATTAAGTTTGTTGTCTATAGTAATGGTCAAATTATTTTCCACCGGGAACATATTGACCCACATGGTTTTGAGAGAATTAAAGAAGATTACTCTTCAACTCAGTGCAAAAATCTTACTTTTATCAAGTAGAACAAGCATCACCACTAAGATTTTGTCACAGGTATTACTCAGAAATAGCCTGTAAATAGCATAAAATTAATATATAAAATGTTTTTGATGAGAAAATAAGAATAACCATCAAGGCATCTACTGAACTAGGTAGTGCCAACAAAGACTGTATCCTGCTGCTAGTTTTTCTGAAAATGAGATTGAATGAGTTATCACTAGGGAGAAATAAACTTCATTTGTTATGCCTGCTAAATATTTTATAGCCTCCACCATCCCAGTAGCTGCAAGTATGTTATAGTTTAAGGAAAAATATACCTTCACTGGACAGCTTTCAAATTAATCTTGACTGCAAGGAAATTGGGCTTGTTGCATTTCTGCAATTCTTCACCCTTGAAAGGCAGCAATGAGAATATAATGAAACTCTCTTCATCTCTCTAATTGAACATCTTGTGACCAAACAAGAGAGGGGTAGGAGTGGAAATACCCAACCCAGTTAGGTAATTGCTGATAATCACAAACCTGCTCTCGGTGCTTGAAAAACTACACGCTGAGGGCTTAATACCTGCGCGGCTGCCTGGGGCTGCCCGGGACCAGTTATCTCATCAGCATTCTGCAACCTTGGCGAGGGTGAAGGGGAACCACCACCCTGCGTGCAGAAACACGGCCCTGCAGGGAGATAACGAAGTATCCGCCAGACAAAGAAAAAGCCTTGGTACAAGAGCTGTGGGAGAGCAGGAAGGCCGGGACGTGCTTGTGTTGCCCACTCCGCTGTTGACCACCCCTGGGGCTGCCGAGGGGCTTTGAGGGCTGCGCTGCACATTAGGGACGGGGGGGCTCAGCTGTAACAGTCTCTACTTTATAGGTCCAGAGGTAAGTTTTGCAGACAGGCTGAAAAGCTATGGTTACAAATGACCGCATCTGCAGGAATTTGAACGGCTGGGGAATCTCTGACACACCGTGGTGGTTTCCCAAGAAAAATGAAGGCATTTGGGTACGTGTTTGTAGCCTGCGATGTTGCAATGTGCCACCTGGCTCTCCGGAATGGCAGGACAACGTAGAAGGTTGTAGATCTGTTCATGCCTTGCAGCCAGCAGAGCCGCTGTACCAGGTAAAGAGCAAAACAGTAGTGTCTGCTAGATACCATTAGAGTGAAGGAGCAAATAAGTGAGAATATCTTAGGGAACTCATTGGGAGGGTGCCTCACTGAAGGGATGGCTGAGGATATTTGACCGATCAAAACAATTTATAGAGGTTTATCCAACGTTTTAGATCTTCAGGCTGGGGACAGTATGTTCACCTAGGGTGGGAGTAACTCAGTAGGAGTTATTTACAGACATTCTGTAAATAAGCACAGAAAATTACTCTAGATTTATATCTTCCTTTTCATAAGCATCATTTTCCATAACTCTGTAGCAGTCACATTAGGAGGAAACCCAGCTGTCCAGGACAATTATACAGTGCCCTTAAACATCTTTGTGAATCCTGAAGCTGAGCTGCTAAACTGCACAGAACGGAATGCCAAAAATATTATCGTTTCGTACATTTAATTAAGAAACTGGAAGAAAGTGCTGTTGGCGGGTCCTTCCAGCCCTACCAATGCCATTCCCTGCACAGGAGGGACACAGATATCCAGACACTGCTGTTTTCAGCAGTCAGTTGACCTGAACAAGACAGATGTGACCATTTTGGGGACGAGCTTTCTGGAGGAACTTTTTTCCCAGTAGTTTTGCTCAGTCACCAGAGGACCAGAGGACAGACATCTAGAGCTCTCCTTTGGTCTCCTTCATCCTTCTCATCCTTGCGCAGACTGTAGGCTCACCGGGGCAGGTTGGTGACTTGTCAGCCGTGTTATTTGAAACAAAAAGGTGAACATTAGGAAAGCCAGCGGTAACCCCTTCCCCATCATTTCTGACCATTTCTGGCGAGCCTGTGGCGTTGAATGAGATACCATTGATCCTGGTGAGGGAAGGAAAAACATTGTCCTCTCCGGAGTGCTATTGTAGCGGCGGTAGGGAGGCAAGTATAATCTTCTGTATAAATCAGTGTGGTTGTTTAGTTAGTCTGTTAAATATCAGTGTATTAGTCTGTGAAATATCCTTTAGTCAAGCACAGAAACAATAATACTTGGTGTTAGAGAAGACGAGAAAGTACCAAAAATAATAATAGGGTTGGGTTTTTTTCCTTCCCCAGCATAAACCATTTTCATTGCACAATTGGCGCTGAATATTCTATACGTCTCAGAGACTTTTCATTGACTCCTTTATCTGCAGAATTCCTTTAAAGTTTAACAATGCAGAACTAATTTTGATGACTCAGTAGCACGAAAATTGTTATTTTAAGTGCCTAAAAGGTATTTTCCCTGTGGATTTTCTAGCACTGAGGACACATTCTGAATGTTTTGACTGCTACTTTGTCTGACAATGTAAACAGACAGGAATAATTTAATGATTAACTCGTTATCCTTGATGCATGCCTTGATGTCTCATCTTGTTATTAACAGTTTGCCAGTGTTTTGAAATATATATAATATGAAGCAGAACTAATTTTGCTCTGGAATGTTCTTTAACGCCATTCCACAACTTTTTCCACCCACCGGCTGAGCTTGGTCAGCGAAGACGCTCTCTGTTAACATCCCAGCAACTCGCTCCGGCACTTTCAGCTGTATAAAATTAAACCCGCTAATAAGAAACTGTTCATCAAAGAACTTGAATATGTGCATAAGTCCGTCCTTATTCAGCCTGCTGTTTAAGCATACGCTTAACTTTAGTACGCACTTGCAAATTTTGCTGGAAGCAGCCAGACTCTATTTTGCTGGTTGGGTCTTTGAAATACTTCCATATCCTGTTTCTGTCATCTTTAATAGTTACCTGTCTATCATTGCCATTTCCACACACATTCCTCTTCTGAAAAGCCTTTTGCAGAAGACTGCAGCCTGATATAAGATCTTGGAAAAATCATGTTTGTCTTTGAGCACGAGTGCCGCCTTGTTTTCCGTACAAACTGGAATGTCAAAAAATAACAGAACACTTTTGCCATCAGGGAGAATTTTTAATGCATTTTCACCCATACTTCTGGCATGATAATATCATTATGTGCTGTTAACTTTTTTTTGCATTCGTCGCATTTATGAGATGATGCGTACGCGGCTGGTGAAGCACTGAGCCCATTTTAAATGATATTAATTCATCACATTAGCATCCAAACACCTGACTGGAGAGGCAGCATTAACAGAGTCTACACTGTGAGTGACCCCAAAGAGCAGGAAAATCCTAAGAATCTTTCTTCCCAGTCCTTGGAAAAACATTTAAAAAATGCATCCTCTGCTAGTATCGCATGAATTGCTGTACCTAAAAGCAATCAGTACGTGAAAAATGGAAACTCTGGCATTAAAACTAGCAGTAAAATAATCATAAAAGCCGTAACAGGCAAAGCCCTAACGTACATATCCGTTTCCAGCAGATGGTGGCGTTAGCAATTTCTGCGTGCGCTGCCTTGTCCTCCCCTGCAGAATTGCCCTGGTCCTCTCACTTTACGTGAATTCAAACTGGTGTAACAAATAATACTAGCACAATTATTAGCACATTTCCTCCAGAAGCCACTAATAAAAAAATGCTTCCCCTGACATTTCCATTCTACACCAACCAACTTCACAACTGTTACAGTAAGTCAGGTAAGTAAAATGAAAAAGAAATGACCCAGCTTGAATTAATTCCTACCTGGCAATTGCCAGGTAACGTGCAAAAAACCTCCCAAAAAACACCAAAAAAAAAAAAAAAAAAAANAAAAAAACCCAAAAAAAAAAAAAAAAAAAAAAAAAAAAAAAAAAAAGAGGTAGAAAGATAAACACCGCTGAATAGTTGAGAACTTGCAGCATCTTCTCTCCAAACACATTGTAACATCAGCAGCAGTTGTCAAAGCAGCACCTGCTCTTATTTTGTGATGTTTCAGCTAAGTCCTTCTCTTACGCTGTTAGGATTTCCCCTTTCCTTTGGATTCCTAATAACTCAGGTTGATAAAAATGTGTCTTCGCGCATCTGCTAAATACCTTGATAGAGAAGCCAAGGCGCTGCAGTTTCTTCCCGCGTGCAGACGGTAGCATCACACCTTGGGGGTGGGATGTGGGTCTGACAGAGGGAAATCAGTCTGCGGAATTCTGCTGAATTCATTATTTTTGTTTTCTCTTGTCTCCGTTAGAGAAAATGCAAAGTAAAAGAGAAAACTGCATAGGCAGTAAGCGCCAGCCCCTCCATCCACAGGTATCATTATCTGTAACTGAAATAAATGCATGAATATGAGCATGCATGTATTTATGTTTGCAAAGTTTGCCTAAACACTCTTGACTGGAGAGTAGGAGTCTCGTATTCCAAAAGCGCTTTTCCATGGCAGATACCAACATCTGCTGCAGAAACGTGAAATCACTAAAGCTATCTTGATTTAAGAAGAAACGTTAAGACTCAGCTACTTTTTGGCAAGAAACTGTCAGAGACCTGGTATCTTTTAAAGGACGTTAAAGGCACTTTGGCTTTGTAGGAACATTTAAAGAATGTAAACTGTGCAGGAACTGTGGAAAACCACATTCGGTGCATCTTCTTCAGACACATGCTGTCTTCTCCAGCGTCAGGCTTGCGTGCCTCCGTACGCTTAGTACCTCTGACGGCTCTCCTCGTCCTTCGTGCCGCGCTGAGAAAGCCCCCAGCTCTGCCTGGGGAAGGGAGCTGGGGCAGCAGCTGGGCAAAAAGCCCCTCTCCGGGCCTGAAGGGCTGCGCAGAGCGGCAGAGGTGCTAAATGTGACCCGGTGCCAGATTAACTCCGACTGAACCGCTCCTCTCTCCGCAGGTGGGAAGACGGTCTGTCACAGACAAAGCCTGATGAAAATGCATCTGGCGTGGCCGAGTGTTTGTATTGCGTTAGCTTCTGGCACGGCCTCTACTGTATTTATTCTTCCGCCCACCTACCTTCCACAGAATAGGGATGTATGCAGTCACCGATCTTATCACCGCCACGCTTTGATCCAGCTGGGATGTTAGGGCCTTTGGGAATTCCCCACGTTTGATAATTCCTGATAGTTACTTTTAAGAAAATACCAGCTGAAGGATGGGGAGGGATTCTTCAAATTCCAGAAACCGAGTGAATGGTGGAATTTATCAGGCGTCCGAGCCAGATTTCCTTGGAGAGAACACATTTATTTTGAAGTGTCACATTTTCATTGTATTCAGCAAGCAGTATCACTGAGGGCCAAAGAAACCCAGTCGAACAGGACATTACTCGCATTTTTAATAAGCACAGGAGCCGGCCCTGATAAAAACATTATGAGCCATATCTAAACTATGAATAGCTAAGGAGCTGGTTTATCCCAAGCGGTAATTCATTACCCCTTTATGTTTAGCTTTCAAAATACCACCTCGAGAGAAACTTGACCCCAAGGAAATCTATTTCAGGAATGTGTGTGGCCCCCATCCCAGCAGGCTGTGACTGTCTTACCACCTTTATTGTATTTTTCTCACAACCCCCCTGCGAGGCAGGGCCCAGCCACTTACCCCTGCTTTACAAAGAGCAAATTGAAAAACGCTCATGCGTCTCGCTCCCAGTAATATCTAAATTGTGGTGGTAAAGCGACTTTCCCAAGGTTGAGGAGGAGGTTGGTGGCAGAGCAGCGCAAGAGAGCGGGTACCCGGTGTGCTCCGCGCCTGCCCCAACCCAGGGGTAATTTTCTGCTCTCAGGGTGCGGCTTCCCCCCCGTAGTAGCCAGGTTACGGGGCTGTCAGAAGGTGTGTGTATTTGTTTGTTTTTCCATGGGTAGCATCAGGAGAAAATATCCATCATCTCCCAAGACCAGAGGCATTCCTGAGTGAAAGCGTGGGCGGCTGCAATGTCACGCCGTGGCTCTGGGGAGGTGTTTGCTGTGGGTTGCGCCGAGGCTGTGTCCAGCTGGGCCCGTGGCAGGTTTGGGCTTGCAGACATGGAGTATCTCGCTGTGGCTTTGTCTGGCTCTTCGGGGGGAAAAAAAGGGGGAAAAAAATCACTTCTACAGCTGCTTGTAGCTGGTCTGTTGATTCTGTTGGATAGGCACTTAAGCCTCGGATGAACTAACTCAGAAGATTTAATACTTGAGAGGATCGTTAGGAAATCGGTGCTGACCTCCCGAGAAACACAGGGCTCTCTGTCCTGTAATTCCTGGGTGAAGTCTCTGGTGGCAGGGGTGGCTTTGGGTTTGTGCCCCCCCACCTGCCTTCGTGCTCCTGGCTGCTGCGTGGACTTCCCTATGTCCCGGAATGTGGGAACTGGGCATGAGGCTAAGAAAACTTGATTTATTCTGATAAAGGTAATGTGATATGAGGGAATAAGATAATTGGAAGAGTTAATTAAATACCACACACACACACACAAAAGAAAAAAATACTGTGAATTTTAAAGGGCTGTTTTTCACGTCATTTTTACCTTTGTTACTCTAGGGCAACATGTTCAGAGCACTTAGTGCTGGGCTAAGGGCTTCCCTGAGAGCCAGTGCTTTTTTAAGGAGAGATCTATATTCAAGCTATTGAAAACATTTGTTTCTTCATACACAGAAAACAAAATAGGCGTTAGAGACTCACCAGAGGGAAAGGAGAGCAAGTGGTGGTAAAGCGGGATGGAAGTATAGGTTTGCACGCGTCGTTTGGTGGTCACAGCCGTACCAGATGGCAATAACCGGAATATTTGCCTTTGGTGCTTTTGTTATATTCACCAACAGCTCCTGCCTCACCTAGGAAATATGTCTGAGAAACTCCTTCTTCCCGCCAGCGAGCAAACACCCATAGTCCTGTTCATTAGCGAAAACAGAACCATTTCACTTTGTGTAGATAGATTCCCACGCAATTTAAGCATTACCTGTTTATAATTGCTTGAGAAATGTTTTACAAGCATCTGCATCAGGTGAAACATCTTTATTGTGGGAGACTTTGGTGAGGAGACTTCATATGCTGCTGATCACAGGCCCTGCTTTAAAGCCCACTGGAGTCCATGGGAGGGATGCGTCTTTCCCGTGACTCCAACAGCCTTTTGATCATGGCCACTACATGAAAATGTTGTACAACACCCTGAAGTCTGCTCCTCTGAGGTGTGTTTTCTGCATACGCTGGGCCAGACACTCCCAGCCCCCCGTCGTGTGTGATGAACGCTCCGTGAGACACCCAAGAGCAGCCACATCCAGTGAGCAATGTGTGAGGTGGGCACAAGAGGTTGAACCCTTCCAAATGTGCGTGGGGCATTTGAAAGCCCTGGAGCTCTTTGGATGGGCCACAAGGCACAGGGAATGTCAGATTTGCACCCGTGCCCTTTCCCGTAGGGCTGCAATGGTGCTGTGGGTGGGTTGTCTCCTCTCGTTTTCTCCTCGGAGGCACCGCATCTGAGGCCCATCGTGGAAGCCCAGGAACCCGCGGGTCCACGCACATGTGAGTTGGCAGTACCAGCCGCCTGGCCAGGAGCTGGTGGCTAAGGTGCCTGGGTTTTCTGAGCTTCGTGTCTTCGCTCAAGCCTCTCGCCTGCTCGCAGCCACCGACAGATACCAGATCGGCTTTCGATATAACAGGCAGGGGATTTTTTTGCCAGCATATTTCACTACGGAGCCTTGGTCCTGCTGCAGCTGGAATCTAGGGGGAAGGGAGGAGTAACTCATCTCTAGGATCACGGCCTTGGGTGCAGGAGAGTGCATGAGTCATTGCATGATTTTCCACTGTCTTGGAGGCAAGCGAAGCTTTGAGGATATTCCCTAAAAAGCTAAGGCACCGTCTGAAGCTAGGTGTGCCACTCGAGTGGTGTAAATCACTGAGGATTTGCTGGTAAGGATAGCATCCATATCAAACACGCCAGCATTTTTTTGCAAATACCGCAAAACTCCTTTCCTCAACTGGAATTACTCATGCTAAGAAAATGTGTGATGTCCCGACGACTGACTAATTTGGCATCCAGAGCTTCTAGCCCAGTATCTTTCCTGCCAGGACTTTTATATTATCAGTTCCATTCATTCCTACCGAAGGCTGATGGGGTGCGATAAAGCAGATGGCCAAAGTCCCAGACAAAGGCCAGGCAGAACAATTAATGACAAGCCGACAGCCCCACAAAGGGCATGGGCCCGGGATAATGCTGGCTCTGGAGAGCTGCTGACAATAACATAAAGCCGCTCCCCTCACAATGGGGAGATAAGATACAGTACTGTAATAGGAAAGCAATCATCACAAAATGCCATCAATTATATAAAAGCTGCAACAGCGGGGGACTGATTAAATATGGCTCTGTCGATGCCTCGACATACCTTCGCTGTGCTTTTTGTGTGGCTTCTCACGATGAGTCTGGTTGGGCACTGGAGCGGCTGAGGCTCCCTTACCCCAGTTCTTTCATCAGTTTTTGGCTCGTGAAATTACACCGAATAATATGCTTATTCAGGATTTTATATCTGTGCACCTATTTTATTACCTTTTATAATGCATACAGGGCCGGATCAGCTTGCAGCAGAACAAAGCTAATTACACCTTTCATTACCTAAATATAGCATAATGACAGAGTGTCATTCAAGTGTGGCATTGAGCTGAGAAACCTCATGGCAGGCCAGGACAATGACAGAGGTTATTCAGCTCAACCTGAATTGCTGCCGGTGCAGTGAGAGTGGGGCAGGGTTAATAGACAGGTCACTACATAAATTACAGTATCACATTGAAATGGTGAGCTGCTAACACCGCTCTCATCAGCAACTGTATCTGCAAGCGTTAGTAACCTCCAGAGCTAGTGTTAACCTCTTGCGTTCTTCTTGGCTGATATATATTATATATATGTGTGTGTGTAAAGTGTATGCTGTTAATTGTGAGACCTGAGGACGTTTCTGTGCTCTGTGAGAAGTGCAGTAGTGCTATGTTGCACGCTGAGCCGTTCACATTTTGGATGGTGTATGAGCATCGTGTCTTGTCGGTGAGGCAGGGTGGTTGGGAGCCACTTCTAGCATGGTTGGTAGCCACTTCTAGCATCAGCTCCCAGTCTATTATGGTAGTCTTGAAACTTAATTAAAGGCTCATACCCCTGGCGTTTACCATTGCAGGAAATTCTCGGTTATGAGCTGGTCAGTGGGCAAAGGCTCGAGGGGCCGAGCGCACGAGTGAAAGCCGTGGTGCCATCCTCATCCCCAGACGGGCTTCCTTGCCCCCCACAGCCATCCAGTAGCCACTGCCTCTGCGATGAGACTCCAGCTCAGCTGCTGTTGAAGTCCCTACTGCCAGCTGATGTGACAGTTTTCCTCCAGCTTTGGTTGGAAGCCACCTCCTTTACGTCTCCACTATCCCTTAAAGTCTCATGCAAAGAGAGAAGGTGATTTGCTTTTAGGTTATTTCTTTACACGTCTTTCAATAAGAGGCTTCCCTAGTTTTTAATAAAGTGATGGTGAGAGCAAAGGCTGATAAAAACAGTGTTCATAAAAATTATTATCAGAAACTATTTCATTTCTGCCAAAGCAAGCAAATCACAGAAAGTTTCTACTTTCCTCAGAGCGTTTCTGTTTTTCATCAAAACCAGAAAATGAGACATTTTAATTTGCAAATTTGTTCAGGAGTTAAAGAATATTCATGCCAGTTTTCTTAGGTTCTTGCTGAGTATTTGTGTTGCGGTTGATGGGGGGGGGTTTTCCTTATCTTCTTGGCTGAAGAAAAAATACTTCTATCGCAAGTCATCCTTTCCCTCCCTACTTTCTCCCTGAAAGGTGAAAAGGCATTGCCAGGCTGGAATCCCACCATAGCAGAACTGCCTGCATGAAAAATTGTTAGGGCCACAAACCTATGATGGGAGACAGATGAGATTGTCTTATGCCTTGGATGAATTTCCAGCTACCATGAAGAGAGACATGATCTCCAGTACTTTGAGAGCTCAGGCTAATACTGCTTTTATTTTTGAGCGCAGTAAGAATGAAGTATATTCTCTTTTGACGGATCTTTACGCCAGTTGTATCGTTAGTGTTGAAGTCATCAGTTCCCTCTTCTTGTATTTATAATGTACTAACACTTCACTTTACTAGGAGTTTTACAGTGGTGGTGGTGGTGGGGAGGATAGTTGAGTCAAGGGAGGATTTGAAGTGCTAAAATAGATGCTAGTGAGGTGTTTGGAGAGTCCCAAATACAGACTGAACTCTTTTGAAATGTCATCATGCCTTTGGTGCTCGAGGGTCCAGAATTTCCTTCAAAAATCTATAATCTTTCAGTGGCCACAGGACTAAGCAGTACGTGACAATTATTAATATTGATGTTATGCCCACATTTACTGTCCATCAGAGTAGCCCCCTGACCACTGCTTACACATGAGTTTTTGTTTTTTGTACATTCTACATCTTCTTAGTTCTCCTTGACAGTTATTTGTTCTTCCTCCTGTCTGGACTCCTCCTCCGGATGACTCAGATTGCCCCATTGCTTAGGAATGGACACAAAGCAGCACTGAGGTCAGTGCGAAGAGTCTCCTTGACTCTGGTGGTAGCACCAGGATCATAGCTGAAAGTAAATGAAATATATTTTGCAGAAAACCGAAATCCAAGGTTTGGGAGAGCTGAGCTGAGTGCTTTGAACAAGGTGGCAAGGAAAGTGCCTGATGGGATAAAAACTGAACTCAGTTTTCCAGAGCTGTGGATTAGCACTCCAACAGCTGCTCACATCTGCAGGAGATGCCAGGGCCGTATATCTGACCTGATCCAGCTCAAAATGTTGCACACATCTGTCTGCTGCCAGCTAAGTCCACATCTGGACACACTCCTCCCTGTCCATAGCCCTGCGGCCTCCTCCTTCCCTGAGCGCCTGTGTTTGCTGGGCCCCGGGGAGGATCCAGCCTTGGAAAAGTAGGGTTTCTTCTCCTTTGTTGACTGCTCTATAAAAAACAGTGTTGTTTCTCATTCATTCACCTCTGTGCTTCCTGAGCGCAGCCAAGAAAAGCCTTACACACGTACGTACATGTGAACTTTGAAATAGCTTCAGAGATCTCCTCGAAGTATTAATTATCAGGCTAGACACTAGGGCATTTATTTTTTTTTTTCTGGTGTAACAAAGTGAGAGGGTCCTGCTGCCCCTGCTGCACCTCCGCGCAGCTCAGCAGGGTCAAGCCCCACGTCCCCATGAGCACAGCCGGTACCCTGCGGCCAGGTCCCCGCGCTGGGGTGCTGCTCCATTTGGCTCCCCTCCAGCGTCCGACGAAGGCAGCACAGGGATCCCGCCGGCTCTTGCCCTCACCCGCTCCAGGGGCCACTTATTCCCCCCGTCTCCATTACAAACCGTGACCAACTTTGTAGTCGCTCTTGTGAAAGCCTGGCTGGATCAGGGGACACCGGTGGGTTTGGCAGGTTTTCACACTCACTCTCTGAGCTTTAAATCAGCGAGGGAAATCCCAGCGGTTCTGAAAACACACATATACTCTTTTTTTCCCCTTCCTTTCCTTTTTTTTTTTTTTTTCCCCCCTCTTGGTCTGTAAAAGCCTCCCAGCCTCCTTTTTTCATTTCCCTTTCTGCTTTCACCTTTATCTCTCCCCACTGTTGTAGTTACATCCTCTGATGATAGCGGGAATGACCCCATGGGGTGCCCCTGGAAGATGATTACATTAGCTGTAAATTTTGAACCCGGGCCAGCCAATACAGTAGGGATTGCAACTCCCATCCTTTAAGTGCAGGAGGATTAACGCTCGGGAACATAAGTACGTTAAACCAATCTACAGACACCAGCGACCATTCCTTTCTCTGCATATCTTTGTATTTCTGCCTTTAAGACCAGTTGGGGAATAGAGCTTTGCTATTTATGTTGAGGTGGTGAAGGGAAAGAAAAAGACAGCATTCATGACAGTCGGGGCAGAACTGCATTAAATAAAGCCTCCATCTTTCATTCTTAAGCTCAGCTTCAGGTCCTTGATGAAGACAGATTTTTCAATTAGACAGGCAATGTTTGTTCTAATATTTTATATATGAACCGCTCAGCTGACATCTTACCCAGATTTATGAAGGAAATCGAATACAAATGGGAGTTTTAATAGAAATTTATTATTCAAATTTATCACATATTTCCGCAAATAAAAATTATGATTGCCTCAAAGAACACATTTAAAAAAAAAAAAAAGAAAGAAAGAAGTTGATAAAGTTTCTTTCCACCCCGTGAATAACAATATTGTAAGTTAAGAAAGATCTGTCATAATATAAATTATAACACACATGGAATACATTTCCCATTGAAGACAATATTTCTTTCTTATACAAATGTTGCACTCCTTCATCGAACTGAAAGGAAGTTCAGGAAGGTTGGCAAAACAAAGTAGCCCATTTTTAACACTATACAGAACAAAGTGTATTCTGCTGCCAATTACCCTTAACCGAAAATGACTGCAGCTTCTGGGAGACACAGCCAAGGGTCATGGGTGGTATAACTGCTCCCCAAAGAAAAAGAAATGTCAAGCGACATTCACACTTCAGCTATTTAAAGAAAAGGATGAAGAGAATTTAAGGGAATAAAAGGCCCTGCAACACCTGTTTTTAGCCGTGGGGAAATTACTGCAATTAATGCTGGGCCATTTAGAGCACACGTTTCCATACCTTTGCAGATGGCGTACCTAATCTAGGAAGAGATTAACACTGGCGGAGTTTTCATCTCCAGTCAGCCTGAAAAGGAAATACAGGATTTTTTTATTTTTATTTTTTTTAACAAAATGAAATGTTAAAATGAAAGATTTATATATTTTGGTTTCTATAAGCCAAAACATTTTAGCTTCCTTATGCAGTTGTGGCATTGCCGTGGGTTAGCTGCATTTCCAGCCTCCTATATTTCATTTAAGATTTTCCTGTTTTCCAGCCTTTGACTGGAAAACAGTATGAAATGTGAAAGGTGATCAAAACACATCAAAATACTTCCAATGTTTCTGCATTTTCCAGTGGGGGAAAAAAGAAAAAAAAGAGGGAGGAGAGCATGAAAGATCTCAGTAATAATGTTAAAAACATTTGTGTGTTCAGTGTTTCAAAACCTGAAAGAATATACAGAAAGCA
The DNA here is from genome assembly GCA_013400195.1 of Aramus guarauna. Classification (NCBI taxonomy): domain Eukaryota; kingdom Metazoa; phylum Chordata; class Aves; order Gruiformes; family Aramidae; genus Aramus; species Aramus guarauna. Next base: position 687,591 of record VXBL01005755.1, on the reverse strand, counting down.
AAGAATGTTTTTGGACAGTCGACGTGCTTCATTGGATTTATGTTTTTCTTTGAATTGTGTTCTAATGCACACACACAAAGATATATGTATTTACAAGTTGTTGCATCTGAGGTACAGGTTTTCCCATGAGAAATTTCAGCCAGCTCTATCCATAGCGAGATGTTATTTGGTGCCCCAATAAACCAAACACCAAGCAGACACATGCAAAGACAAAAGGTCGTATACGAATGGGTGTGTACTTGTATAGAAAGCAATGGCAGGGATATCCAAAACGTAGGGGTGGCTAACCCAGCTCCATTTCAATCGGATATGGCATCCCTGCGGGAGGGAGAGGATTGTCTCACCTACATTTGTCCACCTACAGAGCCACACGTCGCCGGGTGCAGAGACAGGGGCATCATTTCAGGCCCTAAAGACCCTTCTCTTGCTGGCCAGGAAAGCTGGCTGGAAGGGGAACCGAGGTCGAGAGGGCTGCATTTGCTGAGGTGCCTCCCACCTGATTCTCCTACCTATAATTAGCTGTATCACAGCAGGCGCTTAAATGAATTTACAGGCCTGAGGTGTCTGTCCCAAAGAGCCCAGATCTGAGGTCGAGGCAAGCGTTTTCTCTCTGCCGATTGCGATTCAGTGCCACTGCCGGGCAAAAACCCACACGAGGTCCCTGAGCCATGGGTTTAGGTATTGTCCACTCAGCGCTGCTAAGCCTGAAGGACAACTTTCCTGGCTGTGCAGAGGGAGGTTTTCAGAAGGCACCTAGGTCCGGATCCTTCAAGAGACTGAGTCTTTCAGCTTTTTATGCCCAGCGCCAGTTCATTTCAGGATTTAAATCTCCTGATTCAGTCGGAGGAAACACCCAAAGGTCTTTGATGATCTGGGTACTATCTCCTACCAAAAGCAACAAAAGCATGGTTTGAGAAGCTTTTGAAAACTGTATTTACCTTTCAATTTACAATTGTAGTTGGTCAAACACCTTTAAAAACATTACCTGAAAATCTGGGCAGCACGGTGCTGAGCTGTGCTTAAATACCTGTAAAACCCAGAGCACGTGCTTAACTTCGACGCACAGGACTATCCCTGGTGAGGTTTAGTGGCTTTAACTTAATGTCTAGTGACTGTGTTACATTTCATCATGTATTTTTTTGTAGAGGAACCGCTTCTAATGTCAGTTGCTCCCGTAAATCAGAGGTGGCTAATTTTAAATCAATAGTTTGAGGTGTGACGTGTAATGTGTGGCTGCAAAGCCAGACCTTCTGCCCTGAGATAATAACGGAGGAACAGCAGCGAGAGGATTAGAGATCTCCGAGCTGTTTGCTTTCATTCTGAGATGCACTGTAAGGCAAAGCAGAGAAATAGAAAAAACAAAACAAAACAAAACAAAACAAAAACCAACCAGGAAAGTTGACATATTTATTGCGGAGTCTTTTAGATGTCCAGTTGTTTCTGCTTATGCCATTGCATGGCCTCGAGGTTAAAGGCTTGGCTGAGCAAGTTGAGGGCCTCTGTGCAGCTCAGGTGGGGTTTAGCCCTGTGAACCAAGGAGGAGAATACCCCAGAAAGGAGGGGAAGGGAAGGTGGGGGTTCTTTCTCCTCTTGCATCATGTACCCCCCTGACAGAGACGGAGCAGCAGTGCAGCACCGAGCACAGCTTTGCGGTGTCACGGGCTGAAGGAAAAGGATTTTGTAACGTGGTGCCCAGGGCACCCAGCCGGCAGGTAGGCTTTCTGGTTTCTCATGCCAGCTCCCAAGATTATTTCACTTGGGTTTTGGTTTGTTTTATCCCGAGATTGTTTATTGTAAAATACATAAACAGTCCTGGGAGAGCTCCCCACACACAGCTGAGAGTTCTGACCACAGGACGGTTGTGCAAAAGGCAGGGCATTCCCACCCGTGTCTGTCTGCACTTGGGAAAAAAAAAGCCGTAAACACTGACCCTCCCGAGAGCGTCAGAGAGAGCCGGTTTCCCAGGGCCATGTCCAGTCAGGGTTTGAATATCTGCGTGGATGGAGACTGCACAGCCTCTCTGGGCAACCTGCTCCAGTGTCCGGTCACCTTCTGTATTCCTCCCAGGTCACCTGTCCCTATTTGTACCCCTTGTACGCTTCCTTTTTACGTCTCAGATTTGTCAGGAGCTCCATATTCATCCATGCAGGCTCCTGCTGCCTTTGCTTGCTTTTCTGATTGTTGGGATGGACCGTTCTTGAGTCTGGAGAAGCCCCGCCACCCTTTTCGGGGCCAGACCTGCTGTCCTACTCTACCCACTCCCAACAGCAGCCACTTGGCTGCCCTCCAGCAGCAGATCGTGCCTTCAAGGGTTACCTTGACCTTCAAGGGTTACCACGAAACCATCACTCCTGAGAGAACAAGGCAATTACCTCTTTTAACTGACTTCAATCGAAAAACAAAAATCAGGGTCGATATAGTGTGTTTTAATCTCACGAAGAATCTCATTTACTCCTGAAATATGTGAAAATTAGGAACCCCTCTGTCTTTGGGCCAAGCAGTCTTGAGTTTGCTTTGCTGGGCTGCTGTCTTTGTGCTTTGGTGGCAACCCTTTGTCATCCAAACAAACTTAACATTTTCGTGTCGTACATTTGCCAGGCAAGACCGGTGGCTGAAACCGGCTGCAGGAGCAGGAGTTGTTACTGCGCTGTTTTGACTGCCAGCAAAGCCCCAGCTCTCAGAGAACTGTATTTTACTGGTGCTGGATAAGTGGTCTTCAAAGCTGTGTGACTTTATGTGTTTTGCCAGGCTGCTCATCTGCATGATTTCTTCAATGTCCATAAAATTCATTATCATTGTAGCTCTGGCTAATTAGCCCATAAATGTTCCAGCGTAGTCAATAAATTACCCTGGCCTTAAAGGGCTTATCTGGTTGGTGTAATAAGTAGGTCTATACACTCTTTTTTCCCTATTATAATAGTCAGTATTATTTATATGACTGGGAGTGAACTATGCCTGAACTGTGAAAGAAGCACTACACTATAAATAAAGAATATTTTACTGTCCAAAGGCTTTAAACCTAGTTCAGAGAACGTTAGCATCTGCCTAAACCCTCTCATTTTGCTTGATCTCTGCTCCAAACAAGTAGAGGGTGGACAGACAAAGTAGACCCAGAAATACTAATATATAGTGACCTCCTGTAAAGATAGGCGGTATTAGAGGTTCTGAGGATATTTTCCATTTTGAGAGGTCAGTGGGTGGACAACAGCCTGTTGCAAGATTTCTGGAGCTAAGCAGGAGCTGCTGAGTTTTGTGGTGGAGCTATACCACATAGTGTTTTAACATACACGTGTTTTGCCATGTCATCTGGGTTGATCTGTAACTAATTTGGGAGGAAAAGGAGTTTTATTTCTAAAAATATGAAGGAAAAAATAATGTTTTTAAAGCAGATTGTTCTAGAGTTGACACTTGTTAAGTGATTAAAATAGAAACCCTGGCCAAATATGGAACACAGTGGCATTTTTTTCTTTCAAAATAAACACTTTCAGCCAACTCTATGTTTTGGGGGTTTTGTAATGTTTTGTAGTACTTTAAAGGTAGGCCATTTTAAAAGGTTTTCATTTCTTTATTTGTGTGAAAACAGGATTTCAAAGGGCTTTCTCCAAGACATCCCAGGCATCTCAAAAGCCTAAATCCAGATGCATGCCTAGGAGAGCAGGCAGCGAGGGAGGCAGTTCCCCTACGGTGCCCTGGCTCGTTTGCTGTCCTCGTTAGACACATCTGCACTCCCTACGCAACGAGCCACCCGTGCACCCACCCACCCTCCGCAGGTGTGGGGCACTCGTCTCCGCGCACGAAACAGCGCTTCAGAAAAAGCCATAGTAACCAGGTATATCGCCGTGCCTTTAGGACAAACGCCTGGGGTTTAACGCAGCAGAATAAAGGCACCTAGCTAAGGAGATGTGGTGTTCAGTCAGCAGCTGATCTCAGAGTAGTTGCAAAACCACCGGCAAAGGCACGTGCACAGTTAACTTCCACAGGTGGCACAGCTTAAGGCAATTTATTAGCCCCTGACTGGGAGGAGCCCTGGCAGTTTGTGCCACTGACGAGACCACCTGCAGCAGCAGCTGCTGCCGCCATTTTGTTTCTGTGGAGCCCTAGCAGTTTGTGCCACTGACCAAAATACCTGCAGCAGCTGCTGCCGCCATTTTGTTTCTTTGTTTCTGCGGAGGGACTGAAGACCTGCCTTGCTACCAAAACCAAAGCATGGAGCAGATGCTGAGGCTCAAGGTATTGTGTTGTGGGGAGGCTGTGAGCTCTTGTGTGAGGTGCAATATTGATGCCCTGTCAAAGGCTCTATGAAGGATAAAGGTGGGGAGATGTAACCTTGGCACATGCAGTCCTGTAACCTCTCTGCCTTAGAGTAAGTGGTATTTTGGTGACAAATTAATAGTGTGAAGAGATTTTTTTTGCCTGATTGTGTTGATGTCTCCACCAAGAGCTTTCGCTGAGCAGCTGTGAGGAGCTCAGAGGGGGTCTGGTGCCTGTGGAGTCTGCCCCAGAGCAGGGCCCATGGTGACTGACTGCAGGCCTTTGACTAGCGTTGTGTAACTGAGAGGCTTGTGTAGATAAACAAAGGATTCCTCCTCACAGTGTTCCTGGGATGTGACAGAACTGCACAGTACAGGTGTGTTAAAAGACTTGCCCCGTTCTGTGTCTTAAATATAGGAATATTGACCTGTGCTGCATGTCTGAGGAACGGGCTCCACCGTGCCTGCACAAATAATGCAGAGGGGTGGATTTTACATGGACATGGGTCTGAGCTCTGAGTTATTTCCCTACCCAGCAAAAGCTTTTCTTCTGTGGTGAAGACAGTGTAATGGGAATTAAGAGGGCTGGCGTTTGTTCTTATTTCTACTTTTCTATTCCTCCTTTGACCTCAGGCAAGTTATTCTCCACTCTGTGTTTTATTTTTTCCACTGATAAGATGGCAAGGGTGATGCTCTCCTCCCTGCTTGTCTGCTTTAGGTGGTGAGGTCTTAAGGTTACTTGTTACGTAGTGTTTGCTCTGCAGCGTCCTGCTGAGCGCTCACTCAGACAAGGCTGGAGGATTTGGGTGTCTGTGCACTAGACGTAAATAACAGCAGGTCTCCTTGCCACCTGCTGGGAATTACCGCTGTCCTTTTAGCTTCATTTTAAAAGGCTGAAAAATGTAATTTGTAGGAATATTCATGTGGGGCTTTGTTTTGTTCTTTAAAAAAAAAAAATAATTAAAAAAAGCAGCTCAACTGTTGCTTTCTCAAGTGCTTCTGCTCTTTCCCTCCCTCCTTCTGACAAATTCACCCCAGGCTAAATGAGAGTGGAAAACATAAGACTGAAGGTGAATATGTTTCACAAAGGAAAAGTGGCAGTATAAAAATAAGCTTTTTTCTTTTTTCTTTTTTTTTTTTTTTTCTTAACTGGTACTCCAAAACATGCGTAATACGTTGCGTGCCTTTGTAGTTGTGCGGCTAGGAGCACCATCTCTGCACCCAGGATGACTCGCAGTTGCGCAAAGCTTGTGTTGTGATACTCCTGGGCCAAAAGCTATGGGGGAAACTGTGTTCAGCCGTGCCTCCTGTGTTGCTACCACTTAGCTGGGTGCCTTTATCGCTGTGTTAGGACAGGATTAATGCATGTAGTTTGAGACTGTTTGTTGTTTTTTTGTGGGTTTTTTGTTGTTGTTTTGATGCAAGAAGCTAAGGAAAAAGACTGACAAATGCACAGAGCTCTACTAACTCACAGCGCTGAGAAGAATCTACCTCTGGCTTGCTCGGGCTGGGGTGGAGGAAACTGTGATGTGTTTCTTGCCATCATTTTTCCTGGGTGAAGAGTGCTCAGCTGTTACCAGTGCAATTCAACAACCTTCCTTTTCCCAAATACTAACTAATTTTAGTTCTGAGGAGCACATGATTGTTCCTGAATGGTGAAATTATTTTAGTGCACTGAAATGTGTTTTCTGGTCATATATATTAGCATTCCAGCATCTCCTGCCTTGCAAGATAAACTCTGATTCTGCATGTTCTTGCCTGTGTGTGTGTGTTGGACTAAGGTGATTATATATTAAGCTGGTCTTAGGAGTTGTTGATTATAAACACGCAGAACTTTTTTGACTTCAGGCCTCAACACTACAAAAGAAGTCAGGTTTGGAGAAAAATCATTTGAGCAATGTAAATTCACCAAGGCAGATCTTACAGGTGGGGCTTTTAATTATTTGTAAACAAAACCAGGAGGTGTATCTCTGTTCAAGTATGCATCAAGTAGCAAAGATTCATCTGTGGTTGGTGATATTTAAATAGCTATGATTTTTGGTAACTAGAAAGAATTTATTTTCTGGAAGCAAACAAAGTCTGGATACTTCAATGAGAGACCAGGTCATGGCTCATTCAAGGTTTGCTGTTGTCTTGTCTAAGAAGTTGGTAGGTGTTAATTTATCGTATTTAGGAATGAGGAAGACTTACCGGGGATATGTTTAGTATTCTCTGTTCCTGTGATGGGAACAATGAGATTTATGGTTTGCAATTTAAATGCTGGATTATGTCTATTCTCTGGCAATACTATTCGTGTTAGAGCTGCACTAAAAGTTAACCTTTTCACTTCTAATGCTCAGACATGATCATAATGACATAAGCGTTTATTCTGTATATGACATGGTCAGCTTCTGAACTGGCTTGGCTGGGAGAAAATTACACTTTGCAAACCCCAGAGAAATTACACTCTAGTTTTACTTTTTTCCTGCATCCTGTGAACAAAACCAAACCCTCTGCATTTTCCATCTGTGCTGCTCTCCGGTGGAGCTGTTAGCAACTCTTCCCAGAGAGCAACTGTCACCTAAAACTGGTCCTGAGTAGATGTTTTCCCAATGTGTCCTCAGCAGTGAATACGTCTATGGCTTACTTTCAATGAAGTAAGATCTTGTATTTTAGTTTTAAAAAAATGACAAAGCAATACATGAAAATTATATGCTCTGATTTCTGCACCAAAATCACTCTGGGTCACTTCAGCAGGACATAGATAGAGCCCATGTTTTTTGTCAGAGGATTATGAACTGACTTTAACACTTTCCCAATCTTTGGATTCATGCAAAGACAGTACCATGGGATTGTTCCGTAACAGTGTGGATAGATTAATTGCCTTGGTTTCATTTCCTTTTGTTGTTCCCTTCAATATCTCTTTGTTCTGAGCATCTCTTCTGTCTATTCTTTTCAGATGCTATTGTGTTCTCAAAAGAGACTTTTCACAGGACAATGAGTCACCAAGCCCTTGCAGTGATTAAGTATATTTGTTTTCAAAAGCCTTCAGCAATGCCCCCCTGCCCCCCACCAAGCAGAGTAATCCAGTCCCTAATAAGACAGGAGTTGCTGCAGATCATCAGATTTCTCTCTTTCCGCTCCCTTTTGGGTGACATGTTTATGGACAGTCCTTCAACCTGCTCACCTTCCCTGGGCTCACCAGCACATCGTGAGCCTGCCAGGGAACATATCGCAGCTCTGGAGGGCTCACTGATCCCTGACAAGTGGCTCCAAACAGACCTGGGAGGCCAGAACTGGATCCGGTACTGGATTACTGCCCTGACATCCAAAAATGTAACGGGTGAAATCCCAGACCTGCCTGCAGTCAATGGGAATTTTGCCACCGACTTCAGCAGAGCCAGGATTTCACCCCATATATTTCCCAGCCTCCCGCCGCATGAGCGCGTGAGGTCAGACTCTCATCGCGGCCACACCGTGCCGCGGTCTGGAAGCCATTTACTGAGTCTAGTGGAATTGCTCCTCGTTCTCGGTAATGAAATTCAGCGGGAAACCTCGCCTGCGTTTTCATGGGTAGGAACCAGCTCTTGGCCGATCAGCGTGGCTCCTGCTGCACGCACGGAGGGTGGATTTGGAGGCCGTGGAGGTGTTTACTTCTTCCAGAATGCTCATGCCAGTGGGGATTTTTTTGGGGTCTTATTTCTAACAACTTCTTTTGGAGCTTGCTACATGTAGAGAAGAAGAAATTGGCCTTTACAAAGAACTTTAACTCTTGTAGCATATGTGTATGTATTACTACCTTTTTTTTTTTTTTTTTTTTTTTT
>VXBL01005755.1:662226-673312 GCA_013400195.1 Aramus guarauna | reverse complement strand
AAAAAAAAAAAGGGGTGGGGGTGGAATCAGAGAAATATGATCCACTCTGCTCAATGCACAAACCACTGAAAAGGAGAATTTTCTTTGCATAAGTGGTAAAACCAGGAGTGTTTGCTACTGTTCACTGCAAAGCGCTTAGATTGGAAAGGCTGGGCTTGAAATCCCAGCCCTCCAAGTCCAAAGCGAGCCTTTTGGTATCAGACTGGGTGGTTTAGCCTTGTGTGATGTCAAAAACTTCCTAAAATCAGGGCACAACTTTGGGGGGCAGGGATGGGTGCGGTTTGCCAAGGCAGTCGGGTAGCTCAGCTAGGTCAAAATCATCTCTGTTTCTGAAGAGATCTCACACGATTCCTGCGATAGCTGCTTGCAGATGCTCAAACCAAACGTGAGATCCCGTTGTGCTGGGCAGTGTCCAGGTGTCTCAACACAAAGAGAACGGGAAGCACATGCTATCTCTGTACACGCCGCAAGGGATCCGTGGAGCTGACACTACCTCCAGTGTGGAAGAGAGGAGTAAAGGCCTGGAAAGAGGAGGAGGAGGAGGAATGTAATATTAAGATTAGCACCTCCCAAAGATCAGGCAAGTGCTTGGGAGCTAAATTTCTTCCTTGCTGTGGAGAAGGAGTAGAGGAGAGCAGAACGCGCTCTACGCCTTTCTGGGGAGCAGATGGCTCCCTGCAATAGTCACCGACCTTGGCCAGGAGGAGTGGGGAGGGGGCAGCTCAGGTCTCCTTCCAGGCTTGGCTGCACCTAGTTGAGTTTGGAGTATCTGTTCCACTTGAAATGCTGCCCTGTTCTTTTTTTTCTTTAAGTTTTCATTCTGATTCAAGACAAAAAAAGAGTACTGGGCAAGAAATTATCTGCACCTTTTTAAAAAAACAAAAACAAAACAACAACAACAAAACCAACCCAGCTGTGCTTTCAAAAAAACCCCAAAAGCTGTTTTGAGAGAAGGGACTGCTTAGGTCTGAGGCTTTTTTTTTTTTGAAGGAACAGATCCTCAAGCTGTCCTAAAATCTCTCTATGGTATCAACTACTTTGCTGCCTCCAATTTTGCAAAACCCTGCAGTTGCCCGCAATCTCAGGTCTTCCCGGGATCCCTGGTAAGGTCACAGCAGGAAGGTTGATAGGAATGGGATTGCCACCTCCAGGGCAGAGTGTGTGCTGAGGATGCCCTGGAGGTGTGAGACTGAGGAGACTTTCCGTCTTCTCAGTTCCCCTTGCAGGCAGATGAAAAACATGGCAATTCCCTCGGTCCAGCAGGGTTGTCTAAAGTGGATTTTCCCAGAACCTGTCCTGGGTATCAGAAGAATGATAGCAGTTTGAAATTTCTTCTGTAAAATGCTGTTGTTTCAGTGGATTGAGATTTTTGTGATGGCAAACATATTTCTTATATTACTGTTCTTTAATTTCCAGTCATCTCAGTTCTTGCAGAGCTGAGAGCTGCGTTGATCCCGAGTTAAGTGGCCCAGAGACCCACAGGCAACTGGAGGAGAGGCAACCTAAAGTCCCAGTCCTTGCTTTTAAGACACAAAAAAATACCTTTTTTTCCCAGCTCCTTTCTTGAAAAACCTCTTGAGGTTTTTGTAAAACACCCGGTTGGGGTTTTTTTTAAAACAAAGTCACTGGAATTCTTATCATAATTCCTTATCTATGGCAAAGAGCAGTGTAAATACCTAGAATAAAATCTCAGCTCTTCTGGGAACAGTTAGTCTTTTTTTAGTTAGTGGTGGTTTATGTTGTAGATAGCATAGCTATCTGAGGAGGCTTTACACAGCAGTGTAATACGCCATCTTTTTGTCAACTGAGGTCCATCAAAGTCCTCTGGAGGGCTTTGCTGCTGGACCATGCCCTGGTAGGGCACTGATGTGCCGTTGCAAGGTGCGGTGGCAGGAACAGGGGCAGCGATCACCCTGAAATCTGAACTCCACAATGCTGCGCCTTAGTGGGGAGTGTTGTCTCTAGTGTGAGCTGCCAAGGGATCGTGCTTCCAGCTTATTCCTTTCCTCATTCTGTTTCCCAGTGGACCAGCTTCTAGCTGGATCCTAACCCTTTGGAAAGGGGAGACCGAAGGCTGTGACTTGCTAGATTTGAGGGGGTAGGGGGAGAATAGGAGGGGGTTAAAAAGGGCTGGAAGAAGTTCTTCAGGTAGCATAAAGCCACAGTGCTGTCTGGAGATGGTGCTGAGCACCTCACAGGGTAGGATCAATGTAAAACTATCAATTTCCTTGTGTTATTCCCTCTGGTTTACAATCAGACACTCTGAAGCCAAGTCAGATAGGTTGCTTCCCACTGGCCTTTTTTTTTTTTTTCTGGAGCACAAGAAACTCCTACAGTTTAAAATTGTGCAGTGAATCTACAAAGCTTCTCGGGCTTGTCATGAGCAGCATAACAAAGCTGTTAGTATTCAGGAGGAATCGCAAACAGTGTGTTAATCCCCAGCACTCGCAGGGATCTCGTTAGGTGAGATCTGCTCCCCTCCCAATGCGTTCCTTTCAGTTTTCTTTTCAAACCACAATCAAAACTCTCCTGTATTTTGTTTGAGATTGAAAACAGCCAGTGGTTCATTGATTTCACATAAAGGGCTTCTGTGCAGGGGATTGTACATCCGTTAAACTACTTAGGGCTGGTCGCCCCTTCCTGAGCTAAAGCTCCCGGGGGGAGGCTAGGGACTTTCCACTCCAGCCATCCTACAAGGGGAGTGAAGCGGTGCTGGTGCTCCTGACTGTGCCAGGCTTTGGGGTCTCCCTGGGGAGCTGAGTGAGGCTCCTCAGATGGCACGAGCCATCTGGCTGGGGCAAAAGCCTCTATTGCTTTGGCCTGGTGGCTAGGGCAGGGACCTGGACTCCCAGCCACGTGCCCATGGAAGTTGCCACCTCCTGGCAGTGGTTCCTCAGGCCACAGCATGTCTGGTGTGTTCTGGGTCGAATATCTGGTCTTCAAGGTGAACCTGAGGAATCCAGTCCTGTGTTATATCAGTCGTCTTCATTAAAGTATCTAGTATTTTGCAATCCCCCTTGAGGGAAGATTTAAAAAGTCCAGTAGAGCTTCCCAGCCTACCTGGAAGCTGTGTGCAAGGTGAGATCCCCATGCCCTTGTCTCTCTGCTCCCTGTCTTCACTCTCCTCTGGGCAGCCCACTTGTCCCCATTTGGACCCCTGTGGCTTTGAGGTAGCACGGCATAGGCATCCTGGGCTGGGGTCACAAACACCCTCCCCTCTCCACCACCTCCAAGGAGCTGTCAGAAAGTTGGAGCTTGGCAGTGCTTTGGGGAGGAAGCCAAGCTCTGTGTCTGAAATAATCAGTAGAGTATCCTGATAAATAGGTCTGTCTGGTGCTTCTATATTTGGGTTTCTGTTCCTCGTGGATGAACAGAAAGGTTTGAGAATGTGCGCTGTAGACACCAACAAAAGCTAAATCTATCTTATTTAAAAATTGCGACTGGTCAATCAATCTCATCCTTCAGTGGCTAAGCGAGGATTTTTGAACGCATTGTTCTGGCAAAAATGAATACCTTTATTATAGCTTCAGCAGAGAAGTTGACATCAGCTTACCCAAATGACTGAGTTCCCACACAGGTCTGCAAAAACTACCTTGATTTAAAAAAAATAATTAATAATTAAAAACATTGTGCAAACAACATAGTTTTATCTAACTGGGCTGTGTGGCATGACAGTTTTTCCACCCCAGCCACCTTTTTGCAATAACAGTGGGGTATTTCAGTTTGAGTGTAACTTGCAGATATTTTTCTTTCCTCTTAAACCACATTCATAAAAAAGTTAGTTTACCTAGGTGGAAATTGTGCGTGGAAGCCTCTCATTCTAAACAGTGTTGGAAATGACTATTAATTTAAAATCATATAGGTACCATGGATTTCATGGAAATTGCCAAAACTCAGCTGGTTTTTATAGTGTGAAATCATCTTGAGAGATCAGGCCCTGAGGTCATACTCTATCAAAAGTTAGACTTGGGGGGAAGGAACATAAAATAAAGGTAATCAGGGTTAGTGGCAATTGGGACCCACTTTGTTGTCACTTCTACAAGAATTACTAAGTACCTTGTGCTGACTGTAGTTATAGTTGACCTAGAGTCCCTTTCGGGCTTTTTCTCTGCAGTAATTAACTAAGTCCTCATTAGGCAAGAGAATCAGGCTTGGCTGCGTGCTAATTTCCGCACAGAAGTTTAGTCAGACACCTCTCTCCTTAGAAATGGTGTGCGCCCAGGGTATCGTACTGCTATTTGACAACATTGGCTGGCAGTAGCAAGGGTGTCCACCCAGCAGTCAGATGACTTTCACCCATATTTATTTAGCTTCTGAAGAGCCTAACAGCACTTTGATGGTCATGGAAACCCCTCGGGGTGTTTCCTGGTTTGGTTATTTGGGCTGAAGATGCGCAGCTTTCCCAGACTGTTATGGGAGTGGATTGATGCAACTCCAAGGAGAATTTGACCATATGCTCACTGGAGCTCACGATACTATTTTTCACATTTGACGTCACGTGTAACCTCCCTCTTTGGAGAGGAGGTGTTTGCTGTAGAGTAGTGAGGAGGAGGAGGAGATCTGGGCTCCATTTCCGCTTCTGCCATTGGCTTCCTGCACAATTTTTCCTCAACTGCCAGTGGTCACGTTCCCTAGCAGGGTGCAAGGACGGACATCCAAATGCTCAGCCCTCCACTGTTGGCCTCCCTGGCCTCTGGTTCTCCCGCTGCAAGAAGGGACCTCCTATCCATAGGTGCCTTTAGCTGTATGTACGGGAGAGTGTTTGAGGTCAGGACTCTCTGGTTTTCTGTTTTCATACAGCGCCTAGCACAGAAGAGATCTAGCTGTAGCAGAGAAAACTGGGTCCTGCCATTAACGGCAGCAGTAATGATAACATGGGAATCGAGACCCACCTTCTCAGTGACAGGTTACCACTCCCTTGTAGCTCTTTGCCTGAGATGTGTCCAATTATTTTGACTAGGAAAAAGTCATTAATGTGTATATATGTGCTGCGCAGTTTTGGACCCATCAGGTTCTTTGCCCAAATGCATGTTTATTTGAAAGCTCAGTGTGAGTATGTTGAGCCAAACCCCTGATGTGTGCTCCTACTGAATGTGCTATAAACATTTCCCTAATATTTTCCAAGGTGCCCTTTCTATCTGGACTTCAGAACAGGTAAACTTCCCAGAAAATATCGTAGTTGATGAGGTTTTACATCACGGGGTCCCTCTCACACGCCTTTCCTCTGTTCCTTTTTCCTTTTGAAGGGGAAACTCTGTTTGTTTTCAAAGTAGATCTGTGCAGTCAGCAATGATGAAAGTGAAGGTAACTGTCAAAATTCCTGCCAGAAGGGATTTCTCCACTTTAATTTCTGCTTACATTATTAAGACAAGTAAATTATCTTTTCATGGAATGTTTCCTTTTTTTCTGGAAACACTACTGATCAATGATGTAATATTCGAGGCCCTTCTCCACAGCTGCTGGAAGCCCCAAATTTCTATTCCCTACACCACAAGAAACACAGATGCCAAGTAAAACCTTAACCTGACTTTCATGATTAAATGTGATGGTATCGCAGAGGGGAAATAAGGAATCTACAAATATTATTCTGAAAGTAATGGATTTGATTGAGTGCTTTTTTTCTTTTTTTCCTGGGTATTTTTAGGAGCCTGCCGTTGTTGCTACAGGGATTAGGCAAAAGCCAAGCAGAGTTCTGAAATAGTAGCTGAGAGGGGCTTTCTGTAGCTGCGACCTGAAATGCTATTTAAAAACCACCTTGACAGGAACAAGCTATAGCTGCTGTGTCAAAGTAGAAAGCTGCTATTTTTATCACAGGTATCTTAAGGAAGGGATTTCTTTCTATGCCGCTTTCAGATTGGCACTTTCAAAAATTAGGGGAAAATTATTTTTTTTTTTGTATAATTCAGGAAGGTGGAGTAGCCTGGGCAGAAAAATCTCCTAGAGTGACAGGCTGGTATAGTGCCTTTCTGTAAGAAGGGATCCCTTTTCTTCTTTTTTTCCCCTTCCCTAAGCTGTTCACTGAAACCTGAATGGCAGAGGCCACTTTTGCTCCATATCTTAAATAATTTAGGTCAGTTGTTGACATTTTAGCACAAGTAGCTTATCTTAGGGGTAAGAGCTGTTTAACCTGTTGCAAGGGGGAATGGATACCTTTCCCCCCACCCCAACATAAACAGTCCCTGGACTTTGCAAACAGTGTTTGGGAAGTTCTCTTGACATCTGACACTGTGCAATTTACTACTCCTGTCAGGTGAACAGATTTGTCCCTGGTGACCAACACCGGTCCCTCTTTGCACCCCGTGTCGCCTTGGTGCTGCTTGCGAGTGAGGATGGGTGTCATCCTGCCTCTGAACAGCACCTACTCCTCTCCTGCTGCTTTTCCTCCCTCCGTGGACAGAAGCACTGGCCGCCTGGACTGCGGGGGAGTCATTTCTGCCCCGCTCGAGGGCCTTGCCCTTCTGCTTCAACGATCAGGAGAAAGATGATGCCGTTTAATCATTATAATTGGTTGGAGCCTCCTTGTTTGTCTCGTTTGTATCTAGATAAGCAAACTTAAAGGGGAAAGCTGATTTGTAAACTCGTAACATTTTAAGTTGAGGAGACTGTTACAGCCACAGAGCAATTAATGCGTGTGGGATCACCTAATAAGACTCATATTGACATCAGGAGTCAACCCATCTCTGGCCGTTGTTTTTCATGTTGAAAGCATGCAGCAGTGCTGACTTTGGCATCCCATCACTGGAGCTCTGCCTGCTAAATATGAGCTATGTAGTGTCAGAGGGGCAGGGAATTTTAGAGCAGGATTAAAGTGCATAAATAGTGTGAATTTTAGATAAGGATCCAAGCGACCTATACCTGGTACTTGGTTAATCTTTACCGTTGCTCTTCTTTGAATCTGTTCCTCTGAGCAATGCTTATTTTAAAAGGGGACATTAAACTTGAGGGAGTGGGAAGGATATACAGAAAGAATGGCTGGTAATTTTAGGAGTTCAGAGCTAGATAAATTCTCTCAGGTTAACAAATTACTCCAACTAGGAAGATAAAAAGGATTATTTTCTCTCTTCACCCCACTTCTGGCCAGATGCAGTTACTGAATTGCTAAATGCAAATACAGCAACACAGCCCCAACAGCAAAGACCATTCTGCAGCCATTGCAAGTGGAAAAAGGAGGGGTCTGAGTTCAGAGATGGTGCTGTTTGGTGCAGGCAGAAGTAAGAATGTTTGAAAATTGGGAAGCTTCACCAGGGGTCTTCTCAGACCTGTGTCAGGTGGGCAGCTGCTCCATCCAATTTGACTTTTAGTGCTGTTGATGAGAAGCCTGCAAGGAAAACCAGGTAACGGGTCTGTGTGCGCATATACTGTGCACAGCAAAGAGGAGGAAACAGGGAGGTGACTGACTTCTAGTAGGAGCTGCAGAAGGCTTGCAGTAGGCAGAAGTGCTTTGTTAAAACATTACAATGGCATGGTACGACGTGCGTGGGTTTTGCTCTGCGGGTTGGTACAAATGGGGGAGGAGCTGCTCAGTTATTCAGAACTCACCCAAGTATTTCCACAGTACTCGTTTATCTGAGCGCTAGTTTTTGATAAGAAAATACTAGTTATGTGGGTACAAGGAGACGGAGGGGACAGGTTGTTATTGTGATCGGCCTCTCTGAAAATATTCAAATCCCACTCATAGCATTCAAGATGCCACTAAAAAAAAAAAAAAAAAGGCTGCATGAGTTGAGAAGCAAATACCTGATTTCCCCAAGGCACCAGAGAACCAACTTCTGACTGTTAATGCCCTACGGTTGCTGTGCCTGGGGAAGCAGCGGCCTCCAAGATATATCGTCCTGCATGAAATGTACTCAGCACAAATTAAATGCTCTCTTCTCCAAAGGCAAAACAAGAGAAGCCAAACATGTGTGTGTGACTCATTGCACTGAGGGAACCTGACTTAAATTTGGGGTTGGACGTGGCCGGTGGAACTTCCTGGTGTGACAGCGCGCCCCAAGAAAACTTTACGTATTCTAGGTGGAGGTGCTGATTTCAGTGCATGAAGTCAAGCGATGTTTAGCAAGAGGCTTTGATGAGAGCGGGATCACTTCTGTCGGATCCTGAAGACATTACCTAACCATCTGCTTTCTAAATTCCTGGGAACTGCCCAGCTAAGGACTAATGGAGCCAACCAGACACATGCACACACCAAAAATGAGTTTTGCTAAACACCTGGGGCCAACACCTCAGCTGATGTAAATGGGCAGCAATAACACTAAGCTAATTTATAGCAGCTGAAGATTTGGCCCAGGAATGCTATTATTTTTCTATTTAGAGTGGTGCTAGCAATTTGCAGGAGTTTGTTATTAGGAATGGGCCAAATATTTCAGAGGAAATTATGGAGTAATAACAACCACAGAACCTAAATTAGTTGTTTTTAAGTTATAAGAGCATAAAATAATAGCATCTGACACCACTAACCACTATTCTTTTTTGCACTCCTTAAAACTTCAGATGCACTTTGCCAAACCAATTGTTTCCAAATTCTGTCAAAAATATTGTCCTTGGGCAGAAAGCTTGGATGCTAAATTTCAACCCAGAATGATTTTTATGGCTGAGCGACAGAAACCTTGAAAAAGGGATTTATAATGAATACAACCTTAACTACTGTGGCGTGAACAGTGCTGCAATTCTCATTAGCTGAGCTTTTTTTCCCTTTTTTCTCAGAATTTCAGAGGGTGGGGCTGGCCATAGGAAGTAGTTGACTTGTGTGTACGCTTCTGTCATGGCAGGAAAGGAACTCAGCAGCTTCATTTCCCCTTTCATCTCTGGACATCTGTCTGCGTTCAAAGATTGTTGTGGGGCTGAAGCAATAGGATTTTGGTACGTTTTTTTTTTTTTCATGGCGTGGCCATGAGCGTGGGCAGGCAGTGTGACTGTGGCATATGAGCCGAGAGGTTTCGGCACCAGGAGTTGACTCCTGTCCTCCTCTTTAATGAGGTTTATTCACCGGGGGACGGTGGAAAGGCTTTGAACCTGAAAACAAGCCTTAGCAAATGAGGAGGCAGAAGGACCAGCAAGCGGAGGATGTGCCAGGTTCATGTCCTGCTCAGCTTTACTGCTAAACTCCAGATTTCAGGTTGTGGGAAAAGGAAAGAGACTCCCTTTGTATATGCTAAACACCAGGTGTGCAGGGTTGGGAAGTGGGAGTGGAGAGCTTTCCGGAGGATTTTTTTTTTTTTTTCCCCCCTGTGTCTTTTGGACTTTTGTTTCCCATGAGCAGCGAGTGCAGTCACGGAGCTCTCACAAGAGGCGGTGTGGGTGCGTCCTCCATTTTAAGGCATTTCCTCAGCATGGCACAACATTCAAGGAGGGGAAAAAAAAAAAAGCCTTTAAAATCAGTTTGTTATAGAAACAGAAAGCTTTATGGCTGCACGTAGCCCTGAAGCAGGATTGTGACCCTTCATTGAAGTTTCCAATGTAAACATTATCTTAAGTATCCAACATAAAAGTTCTCAGGTTGGCACCTCAGCCGTGGTGGCGAAAACCACATGGAACCCAAAAGCCCTGAAATGCGAAATTAGTTATATAGTCCACTGGGTCTCCCCAGCCACGGTCTCCTGGGGTTGGAAGATGGCACATGTGGTGAGTAATGTCATAATCATCCCAGAGTAGAAAACAAACCCAAGTAAAAGGTCTTAGAAGTCTTTCATCTCTACTTTCCCAAGCCACAAATGGCGAAATCTTCACGTGGCTTGCTTGGATTGCTTTTGAAAGATGAGAACTTCCGTCCTCCATGGGAGAGGCAGAATGGGACTGAAATTGCCCAGTTAATGAAGAAACCATTAATAATAACTGACTCTGCTAGAAGCTGTTCTCATGGTACCTTCTCTTGGCACCTTTGGTATATAGGGAGAAGATTTTGATGAACCTACAAGATCTCTCCTGTCTGAATTTAAAACTGTTCAAACTCATTCCAGGTGAGGAGAGAGTTCCCCCGAAATGAATGGCCCGGTTCACAGCTTCATTGTGTGCGTACTTTGAAGCAGATGGTTTGAAATGTTTTATCTAGCTGCTGGCACGCTGCCTTTCAGGAATCATCTTTTTTTGGGGGGAAATTGCTTTTTTTTGTAAAAAGAGAATACCTTTCTGGTGATTGAGGATTAAATCGAGGACAAAAACCTGAGGATCTTAACTGTTACCTGAATGGGGAGGAGGTGGATTGTGCTTGAAGTGAAGACTCTGAGTTGAGCACGGCTAGGTGTCACCACCCAGCCCTTGATACCCAAATCGTGTAGAAAGATGGAAGTAACAGGAGAGTCGGGCTGGACGTGTTTCACAGCCCGCTGTAGGTTGTGCATACTCTGGCTGTAGGTTGTGCATACTCTGCTGCCATCTGGCTAGCATCGAGCCCTTCCACCCTACCTTGGCAGTACAACGAGGAAGCTTTCCTTGCCTCTGTTTTGGGGGTGGCTGGGATCTAACTGCCTGAAGCGATATGCAAATGTTTGCAAATATTACCTCTCCGCCACAGAGAAGCGGGCTGCCGTAACCCGGTACAATACTGATGTATTTGGTTCAGGAACTGTAATTTTTTTTAATTTTATTTTTCAGCTGGCAATAGTCATTTAACACATGGGTGCACCCCTTAGTTTTCAGCAATTTTCTGTCTTTGGGGCCTGACCTGCTATTTTGGGGGTTCAGGCACGTAATATCTTTTCAGCTGTTAGTTAGGACAGCTTAAAAGAAAGCACCTGCCAGCATAAAGATGTCAGGTACATGAGCTTTGTCTGGCCCTTTCTTTTTGGACCTCCTCTTCCATTCGCCCCGTGTTTGTGTAATCCAAAGCAAAAGCCGCAGCAAACCAATGCAGGGCAAGGGGAAGAGAATAAACAGTCATGTTTGTTTTCCATCCTCTTACTATCAGATACAAAGAAGAACTTCAAAGCAGTACATAACTAAGTTAGGTGATCCACCAACAATAATTAAAACGCCCCTGCAGGAAGTCATGTCATTGAAAAAACAACTGCTTCAGAAAGCAATAACATTTTTCTGCCAAAGGCATGTGAAACTACTCTATCTGGGCTGTGACTTTAAAAAAAAAAAAAAA
>VXBL01005755.1:641095-662196 GCA_013400195.1 Aramus guarauna | reverse complement strand
AAAAAAAAAAAAAGTTGTCACTTGTTTAATCCATCCCTATGCAGGACAATTGAGCTTAATTCTGAGACTTGCCCCGCTGTAACGGGTACGCACTAAAGCACAGACCAGCTATGACGGAGCAGCTTTGAGCCGTCTCTGAGTGGAGGGGGCTTACGTGCGGGAGGAGAAAAGGCAGTTGGAGGTGTGATCTCCGTGGGAGAGCCGTGCGTGGGCAGAGCGCAGCCTTTGCAACTCTCGCGCGCGCTGCTGTTTTATTGACTTTTGTGATGCTCACCTCCTGCGTGCAGGTTCTGCCCTGTGCGAAGGAAACCAGGATGCTGCGCAAGTGCAGGAAAAACTTGGTTTCAGCAGAAGAGTGGTATGACACCCGCCGCCCTCGCCCCCCGCCCCCATCTTTGCTCTCTGAGCGCAGAGGAGAATAACGGTGAGGTGTCGTTATGGCACTGCTGAGTGTCTGCATCATAAATCTGTGACATTCAGGTGGAAAACGGAGATCGTTGCCCATCATGAAGTGGCCTGTTGGTGGTGATTTGCGCAGAGGCAAAGGTATCCCGGTCGGTGCCAGCAGTGGTCACTTCAGCATGGTACCAACTTGCTCACGTCTTTATATGAGCCAGACCCAGAGCCCCCTAAAGCCAACAAAAAGACTCTACTTGGCACATCTGTAGCACATTGCTGTGTCCTGCTGTAACTGTTGTGGGGTTTGTTACTATTAAAAACTGTCTGCACCGCCTGCTTCATGGCCTGTATAGCTGCCGTCCTCTGTAAATGCTCTCCTTGGTGCTTTCTTCTGTGGTTTTTTGTTAGTTGTTTTTTGTTTTTTTTATAGTCTGGATTGGAAAGAATAAATGTTGCTGAATGATTATTAAGCTGACTTTGGAAGACTTGACTTTAAAGTCCAGTTATGTTCCTTTATTTAGAGAGTAGTCATTTGAAAGAGGAAGCAAATTGTTGAAGAGATCTACCTGTAGGAAAAAGAAAAAGCAGCTGCTGCTGTTTTCTAAGTTACAAAAGTAGCTTTAAAGCATAGATGCTTTAAAAAAAAAAAACAAACAAAAAAAACCAACCCAACACCCCCCCACCCTCAAAAATCCTGAATGCATGTCTCTGAAGAGAGGAGTTATTCAGAGCTCAAGCAACAAGCCGCGACAATGAAGTTAAGTTACAGACAAAACCCATGTTTTATCAATCAACTGCTACTTTTAAGTTTGACAGCTTTTGTAAGCAGGAAAATGTCAATTACATAAGATATTTGAACCTGTGGAAATAGCCCATGGAAACACAAAATGTCTGTTCACACATCAAAATGATCCAGACTTGAAGGAAGTTAAAAACCAGAATGCACTGAGGAATTATCTGACGGAAAAATGGAAACTTTGTTATGAATTTTCAAGAAATATTGGCTAATTAATTTCTTTGAGTTTATAAGGTTATTTAGGATTGGAGAAAATGAGGTAACTTCCCTATTTTTCCTGATGTGTAACAGCTATGGAAACACTTTGAAATGAGTGTCCCATCATTATGAATTCAGTTGGTTATCCTTTTAATAACAATGATCGTACTCAGGCATTTTATATGAATGTTACATCCCATCTCTTTCAGGTGCTGCTTGGTCACTTCACTGAGCACTTGTCAGCTGGGTCTTATTAAATTCCTATTAAGGAAGGAAGAGCTAAATACCCAGTAACCAAACTGAAAGGGGAAAAAATATAAAAAACACGTAGGCTCGGACCTGGAAAATTAGTTCTTAAGGAGTAGAAAATGTTTGCTAAAATAAAACAAAAGCATTGAAATTTACTGCTACCATCTATTGCTGCGTGCAAAAAAAATTGTCGGGAACCTGGTTTTACAATGTGCAATCAATCAATTTGTTCAACGCTCGTTTTCCACAGCAAGATGCGATCTTTGGTAATGTGTTTTATTAGATGCAACTAATGTAGCTGGAAAAAAGCAGACACAAACTTCCAGGCTTACGAGCTCTTCTTCAGGTCTGAAGTAGCGTGTGATTTAATGTAACGCATTTTGGAAAGCACGTTAAACCCAACTACTGGCATATCCTAGTGCCAAGTAAGACTGTCCACATGGAGATTTAATAACTAGTAGCAAGTTTGCTGTGAATTCAAATGCCCCTTCACGTTGCCTTTAATTTACAAGTTAAGATGAACAAATTGGGATGATTTTATATCTGCACGAATGCCCCCATAGAGTTGTGATGCTGTTTTACTGGTCTTGTGAAAATAAGCAATCTCCCGTTAAAACTCCAGGCATACAAGTGCTAAATTAGTGCCCAAAATTATATAGTCAAAGGGACATGTTTCCAGCAGTGAGGAATACAGCTTGTTGCTTATTAACATATCTGGGAAACATTTCTTATTTTCCATGGAAAATTTAACATTGTCATTAAAGGCTAAACATTTTTAAGTCTAACCTGGAATGTTTTCAGTGCGAGGCCGAAACAGGAAAGTTTTCAGCCAAAATCTTCTTCGTGTTGTAGAATTATTTTTTTTTGCATATTTTTCATTGAAAAGTTTAATTTAGCTAAACCAGACATTTTCCGTCTAAACCCCAAAATATTCAATAGCCTACTTAAGATTATTTAGTTTAGGAGGATAACCAGCAATATGGGCGGAGGACCCTCGTGTTGCATGTGGCCCGAGCATCCCTGTTCACTGGCAGCCAGCGGTCCTGCCTTTTTTGCCTCAAATTTCCCTCCTGCCAAGCAAACAGTATTATATAGCCAAAATCTTCTGCGAACCCACCGCAGCCCGACGCTGCACAAGTGACTGAACGTAAAACAAATAAAATACCATGGTGTTAACACCAAATACTATTTCTCAGTGAAATTAAAGACATTCCTGGAGTAAAATCCTGACTGGCCAAAACATTATTGCATTCTTGTGGAGCTGGCTGTTGCCTGGGACATGCACAGCGCCCGCTCCAGCAGCAGGAGCTCAGGACTAGTATGGTTTTGCATAGGTGCTCTAAGTGGTGTGATGCAAAGAGGGTTAGAACCGTGCTCACCTATTTCTTGGGCTGTTTGCGATGGCAAGGTCCCAAAGGGGCGCGTAAGGGAGCTCCGTATCTGCTATAACCGCAGCAGCCACGACCCAGAGGGGCTGTCGCAGCCCCCAGGGCTCAGGGGAGAGGAGCAGCACCCCGTGTCGGTCTGCCCAGGAGGGGTGGTCACGGGGCCACGCTCAGCCCCTGAGAACTGAGAAGCAATTTAGAAATTATCCAGGGAGCCTTTGGGCTGGTTTATGCCAGTGAAGCACCGCAGGAGCTCTTTTGTTATCTCTTTACCTACAAATATCCCTTTGGCTTCTTACCCTCGGTGACTGGGATGAAAGAGGTGCTGTGTCCATTCGCTCTGTTCAAGTGGTGCAGCTCTGCCCAGCGCTGTCTCCCTGGGTTGCCCCAGGTGTGTTGTGGTGGGCCGGGACGCAGCCGGAGCTACACGCTCACCAGGGCGCTCTGTTTTACGAGCAAAAGTGTCCTCCCATGGAGCAAACCTCGGGAGCTCGGGGGATGACCTGCATTAATGGGGTTTGCAGATTTAAACCCATCAGATTGTGAAATGTCCTCAGTGATTGCTCCTCGCAGAGGCATTAACCAGCCCTCGCTATCATCGAGATGAATGCGCTGCGAGGCTGTTGCTACCTAGAGGATAGCCTTTTTGTGATCACGGAGGGCTTGGCTAGACATCTTAAAGCAAGTTCCCATCAAGCTGCCTGATGTCACTGGATGCAATTACCAACACCTGTTTAGTAAATAACAAAATTACATCAGATCTTTTCAGCACCGGGTTGTTAAGAGAGCTCTAGCGCAGATGTAACCTCTAGTATGAATAGGAGAATTCATTAGGCATCAAGGTCTTTAAACTCATCAGGATTAAATAGCAATTTACCTCACACCATAACTGTTAGCAAGTGATTTAGTGACAAGGGATTGACAAGGTACATTTCCCTGGAGGGCACAATAAATAATTTTTTTTCATCCCGAAGCATTTTTGCAGAAATGTTTATGTAGTCGAGCATTCAAAGTTAATTCATTTCCAGTAGTTTGACAGAGGGCTGCTTTTTAATGGCCGACAAAAATTTTGTGTGAGTTCATCTCTTTTTACAGTAGTACTTGGTGAACACTTCCCGCATGATTTAAGTGGAAAGCCAAATAAAAAAGTATTGGTAAGCAGGAATGAGTTCACTAGCCTGCTCGGCTGGCATTACAGATGAAGACATTGCTTTGACATTTTGGAAATAGCACTTTTCCTTGATTTTTTGGAAGCCATGATGGTCATGTTGAGCAAATCACAAGCAGTGTGTCTCAAGCTGTGCCATACCTCTCCTTGAGTAGACCATCAGTATGATCTTAGATGACTTTCAGACCCACTGATTCTATTGCAAATGAAAAAAAACCAACTTCAGCTATTCTGGTTGTCACGCAGTATTTTTCCATTACTGTTTAAAGATTTTCTTTATCATCTCTTAGAGGTTGTTTTGGTTTTTGTTTGGTGTTTTGTTTATTTTTTTGGGGGGGGGTGGGGGGGTGGTGTTTCAGCAAGGGCTTGTTCAGATATGAGTGATAGTGAGAGGCCACCATGAAGCAAGAGCCATGTTTCTCCAGACATTTTCCAAATGGCCCAAGGTAGGGGGATTTTGGTGCCGCCTTTGTCCAAGCAAAGAGCCCAGCTTGCCAAAAAACCACCAGGCTTTAATGATCAAAATTTAGATTTGCATCAGGCAATATGTCATCGTAGATGAACTTACCTGTGTGGGGTTTTTCCATTAATACTGATCTGATTCATAAATGAAATATTTTACCTTAAGGCGTTTTGCTGTGAATTTTAGAGTAAAAAAAAATGGACATTATCATGGAGAAAATTTTTGAGCCTTTGTCACTCCAAAATTTTTTCTGCTGGGGCATTGCCAGCAAGCTCTGGCTATTAATAGATGCTAAATGGCAGATTGAAGGGTATTTTAAATGCTCATGTTAAGTTTTCAGTGCTTAATTAAACAGCACTTTACTGTGTGCCCATTAAATTCAAATAATGCCACTCCAACCTCTGACCTAAGGCTTTTAAATGGCAAAGTGTTTGGCCTGCAGCTTGATTTGTGGTTATATGCAACTTTACTTGGCGCTTTCACTTCCAGAGCTGTTTTGGACCTCAAAATCCAAGCCCTTTGGGTTTGCCTTTTCAGTGCAATTTTTCTACCCACCCATGCTCTGGCCAAATGCGCTAAGTCCTCTGCTGAAAGCGTCATGAATTCCTGCTGCATTTCTGTTACTTTTTGCAGTGATTGGGATCTATTATAGTTTCTGCCAGGATGTAAGCTACGTTGATCTTTGGTAGGATGTTGACACAGCAGCTTTTTCCATTCACAGCAAAGGATTTCAGCAATTAATTGCTCTGAATTATAACGGCAAGAAATTGGGAGATGGCAGGGCTCAGGAATGAGTCTCTTGCACACAGCTGGAGCGTTAACGGTGGCAACAGCCTTTCTGAAAATGGTTGCCTTAAACCAACGCGTGGGCTCCATGTTAGAGCACCAGTCTCCCAGGGAAGGGCTAATGCAGTACATCCCTGTTGAACAGCTTGAACAAAATGCAAGCAAACTGTAATCTAATTTAACCAAGGCGGATGGAAGCCTCTCATTCTCTGCTGAACTGAATCAATAATTTTCCTGTATTATGTGAATGTCCTATTTCTTTATAGAGTTTTGGGTGCAAGCCCAGTCTTAGGGCTGGTGACTTTTGTGGTTTCCATGGGCAAAGCAGTTTGTGTGCTGTTTCACACACACGCAGTAAGTTACCTATATCCTAAAGGTATAGCCCTGTCCTGTTAGCGTGGTCTCTGATGTTGCTGCCAGCTCAGGATCTCCACGTTTCCCACCTTAGTAGTTGTTATCAGATATTTGATATTGCCGTTCTACCTCACTTTGTCCAGGTGGCCCAAGTGGAGATGTAGGAGCTATGCCGGAGGAAATGTATTTCGCAGGAGCTTTTGGTCTCCCGCAATAGCTGTTGTAGCAGGAATTTCCCTCTTTGAAATTCATAATCGACGACTCACTTCCATTGAAAGCTGCACTTTCAACGTCTGGCCCCTCGAATGTACTGAGATACCTAGATCAGTTTGTGGTTACCAAGCCCCTTTGAAAGCAGGATTTAAACTTTTGAAGCCGTGTAAGTGTTTCTGCAAAGCACGCGTTGGTTCATGAAGTGATGATGCTTTCTTTGGCAGTCACGCTGATGGTCGTATTCAGAAAGCTTCATCCGGTTGTTTTCCAATCCTCGCTAATATTTTGGGTCAACAGTCATGTCTGTCAAGCCTATCCTATAGCGCTTGCAAGCCTGAAATACTTTGTACGATGTTAATGAGGATGGAGAGGACTTTTCCTGTCCTGGGAACAGACTTAGCATAATAGTTTTCTTGTGTCCATGTACGATCTGTTCTGCTGCCTGGGTGGAAAGAAAAAGGCCTCTGTAAAAATGGGAGTTTGGTTTTGCTGCTTTCTCTACACGCATCCCAGTGGCAAATGACTTCTCTCCAAATGAAAGCTCACGGTGAAAGAAGAAAGCAAGAAAAGCACCGAGGTAATTTAGAGACGGCGAGGGAGGCATTCCTTCTCCTGCGAGGCCTGTCTAAATCCCTGCTGAAATACAGCGTATCATGTTTTAATCCCCAAAGGTTTCCTGCACCGTGTTATTTGTGTAGGCTGTTCTTTTCCCACCCACAAGAAAAAGGAAAGAAAACACGGGCTCCTGCTCTTACACAGTTTGATGACTTTTCCCAAGAGTTTGGAGATTTTGACTGGGACAAACTTCCCACTCAGTTAACACCACCTTATCTGAAGGCCAAGTGCTTGAGTGGAGGGAGAGGGAGCTGGTGTGTGAACGCGAAGCACTGTACTGCCCAGAGCGGGTGCTCCTGCTCAGCTGTCGTCTTTGGATTATTTAATGGCTTGTTTCCCAAGTGGATTAAGCCGAACGCGATAAAGGCGCTATCAGTATCCGCCCGTGCAGATATTGATAAGTACCTGTCCCACGATAGCTGGCCTAATTAGACAAGCCCCGGAGCGAAGACTTTTAAAAGCCTCCGAGAGGCTTAGCAGCACGCAAGCTGTTTGATTTTTCAGCAGGATTCGCGGTCCTCTAAAGCGCATCTCTAAAGATAGCCAAAGTGAGTGTTTGCAAACACCCCTTCCAGTTCTGGACAGCTGTTCCAGTCGAGCACTTTGTGCCTCGTTTCTTGCCCAAGAAGATGTTTCGGGCTTATGAATGTCTGGGGAATTCACACCAAACCCCACGCCTTCACACCAGCACCCGAGACCTTTTTCTACTACTGTGGTGGCCAGCCAAGAGTCCGTAACTAATAATGAATCGCCAAAGTGAGCTGTTCATTAGCATCCCATAAGGTGTAATAGATAACATATCGAACAAACACTTATGAATAAAATAGGATTTATTTTCTTACTTTTCTAAGGTTTCTTTAAAAAGAAGAAAAAAGGAACTGAAACAAAATGTTCAAAAATCTTGGCTTTACTCCATTTAGGGTTTTTTTTCTCAAATATTAGAACCGTATAGAAACATTTTAGCTGACATTTTGAAAATTAATTCTCTTCGTTGAGATGGGGAAAAAAATCACATCTTTTTAAAGCAAACAGTTTCCTTTTTTGTTTTAATCGCTTGTTCTTAAAAAGCACATTTGCACAAATTTATATTTTGAGAAATAATGGATGAAAAAGGGCAGAATTTGCCTGTTTTTAACAGGGCTGGTTATTTTTTAATAGAGAATTCATACTATGTGTCTAGAAAATGATGCATTTGGGTTTATTTTCACTCTAAAGATATAAATTTGATTTCTTATTACAGATCTGTTCATAATAACGTAGTTGCAAAAGTTTGTAGTTATGTAGAGTTGCAACAAGTCCATATAATTGGAAATTAAACTTCTATGACTGAATTACTTACTATATTAGCTCTTCACAGGCATCATTTTGGAAACCTAGGACATAATTCCAATGCAACCAGGCTGGCATTTCACTGTGCCCTGAGTTAGTGGCCCTGACAACTTTTCTGTACAGCACCTGGTGCAACGTGGCTACCACTTTCTGTGGTTGCACCGTGATGTGGTGCCTCTATGAACTTAAAGTAACTGGGGTTGTTGTCTTTACAGCATTTAATGTTAATTTTTCTCCCTGCACATATCTTTCAGCTCAGCTGCAGGTGGGCATATCTAGCAGGATTGGACAAAGGCCAAGTAGGGTTGCAGGTCACACACCAAAGGCAGCTGATTTTGAGATGTACGCATGGCCATAAATTAGAAGAGGGAGAAAAACAGTCTCCAAAGACACACTGAGCACAGATTATTTGACATCTCTGGAGCAATATGGCAATGTAGCACCATAAATACCTGGAACTGGCTGCATGTGGCAGGATTGGACCCATGGAAAGGCAGAGGAAGAGCTTTGAGGATTACTCTTGGAGCTCTTCATCAGCCATGCTGCATCTTCAGCAACTGGTCTGTGACAAAACCTGGTGTAATATAGCGGGGCTTGATTGTGGTTATTTTTATGAAGCAAAAATTGTGTCATAAACAGGTTTTGGGTTGTAGCTGGTTATAGCCACACTTGACCATTTGCTCAGCAACTGGCTTTGCTGCCTCTCGGTTCTTTTTATATAGCACCGCTGAGGTTCAGCGCTCGTGTGGGTGATACCAGGTCAGCTTTTCATTTCTTTCTTTTTCTTTCTTTTTCTCTCCCCCTCTCTCCATTTTTTTTTTTAATCAAAAAGATTTTTATTGGTGCTCTGGAAAAACAAGCACCAACACGCTGCTGTGAGTTCTGTAAGTGAACCAATAAAAAACGAAATTCACTGATGGATTCTTTAACAGCAGCGAGCGAGCCCAGTTTCTAAATGGATTTTATATTGCGCCATTGTGTATAAACAACGTGCAATGCGATAGCCCTGTGCTGAGGGCTCTGCGCCAAGGGGGAGCACCCTGAGGACAGGGGAGACCTTCCAGGCCTCTTGTTCCTTGTCTGAAGGGGTTCAGGTGTGCTTTTGGGTTAAATATACTGAGGGAGGGAAGCTGCTGAGTTCAGGTGCCCAAAGCCCGCTTCAAAGCTTAGCGTGCACAGTCTGTCCCGTTCGGTGTCACCTTTAGCAGTTCCTTTTCATGCACATCGCTTGCGTCTGCTCAAGGTATTGCTTTCAGAGCCTCAGCAAATTTTATAAAAGCTGTTTTGAACGCTTCCATTTAATGAAACAGTCCCAGAGAAAACATTCAGAGCAAGGTTTTCAAAGCCATTTAGGAACCTCTAGGCTGACAAAGGTGCCAGCTTGGACTCTTGAAAGCATTGTAGTATTTTACATTCCCCATCATTTCTTTCTGAGGCCAGTCCCAGAGCCCGATGAGGACAAGGGACGGCTCGGGCTGACTTCAGGGGGAGAATTGGTTGGGACTTCTGCAAAACCACACCATTGCTTTGTGCTGGGTCCTGGCCTTGGCCAGAGGGTGCCTACAGGGAGCAGACATGCCAGGGCCCTCCTGCTTTCCCTGCACTGGAAAAGGCAGTTCTGCCTTCTACCAGGCACCAGGACGCAGAGTGTGACAGTAAGTTCCTGGACATGTGTTGTCTGGCTCCAAAACAGAGATTTTTGTAGCCTTTGAAAGCCAGTGTAAGATCTTGCTCCACAAAGTGCAGAGGAAGCTGCAGAAAGCACTGGCCGGCTGCTGGCAGGGCTCGTTTATAGGAAAATAACTGAGGATAAACGCGACTGTAAGTCCATCTGTCATTTCTGTGGTCCGAGGCTTGGCAACGTTGCCTCGGAGAGTGTGGCTTCGGGACTTATGTCCGTTCTCTCTTTTGGTTTTTGATCCCTCCGTGTTGCATGCTGGAAGGTGTGAGCAGGGAGCTAGGAAAAGCTCAGAGCAGCACTCCCCGTCTGCCCCAGCTCACCTGGGGCTCAGGTAGGAAGCTGCGGAGCAGTGGGCAAATGGCCACGTGCTGAAGACGGCACGTTGTCCCAGCTAAACTGTGTCAGATGGGGAAAAGGGCCCTGAGAGGGCAGAGATGCTCGTCTGTCGTGGAGCACGCCGGCTGCCAGGAAGGGGAGATGTTGGGGCCATGCTGCTGACTTGATTACGCTTATCTGCCCGAAGTTCGGGCTATTATCTACACCGTGTTTTGCTCAGGCTTGGTCCAAAAAAAAATACATAGAACAGCTGTGGGGCTGTGAAAATTATTTTCATCTGTTTGGCTTTTAAAAATGAATTTACATCAATCTTTCCATGGTTCCCTCCCACCCACACCCTCCCCTCTCATTTCGGCTATTCTTTCAGAGAGGCGAAGGAGGAGAGCTGGTCCAGGAGAACATCTCCATCCTGCTCTTTTCCTGTGTCCCATGTCACACCCAGAAAACGCTAAGTACTTTACCCAAGTTGCCGAGGTGAGAGCTGTGCGCAGGCTCTAACAGAGTGGTAACCCCTCTCGGGGGGGAACGTCGTAGGTTTTTTTTGGTGCTTTTGTAGTTTCCCCTGTGCAGAGAGGAAAGCTGTGAACATATTGAAGACCCCTTGCTGATGCTACAGGCAAGATGGGACCAGGGAAGGCAGCGCTGTGGCGTCTGCTGTTGTCTCCTTCATCAGCAAGGAGATCTGAAGCAGAGCGTGCAGCGCCCAGAGGAGTTGCTGCAACCTCCCCGACTCCTTTGTTTAGTTGTTTGTCAGGTCTGTTTGTCGAGGGATCTTTTGGGGTTCCGTTCTGCCCTGATGGGGTGATGGTCGAGCTGTCGTGTGTGATGGTCCTTCCTTTGAGTCACTGTACAACAAACACTGCTCGCCCTGGGGCTGCTCAGTATCTTTTTAAAAGCATAGTCCCTGTGGCTTTGAATTATTTCATAGCATTTATTTGTCATTTTTTATTAACAGCATATTTTTCTTTGTGCCCTTAAACCGGTGAGAGGAGAGCTATTCCGCCAGACTCCTGTAAAAGACGGCTGTGTGTGCATGTGTGTTTGCATGTGTGCGCTGCACATAAATAATCATAGCCTGGAGAAGCACTGCTGGCTTCGGGCGAAGCCATGGTTTTGCTCCCGGCATTATTGAAATTCATCTCCTGTGGACTGTAATTCCTAGAATCCTAGGGAGGGAACAGAAAAATCGTATCAGGTGGTGTTTTTTTTTTTTTCTTTCTTTTTTTCCTTGTTAGAACACCATTTAATCTTTGTTGTAGGGTGAGAAGGTGAAGCACCAGACCTCAAAGTAGGCTGCAATAGGATCTTGGCAAATTTCCCACATTATAAACTCTGTCCATAGGCAACACTCATTTTGTGCCAAGTTTGCTTAGCTAAAAATGACTGGGCCCAAGTTTCAAAAGTGGATATCTGGCAACAACTAGCGCTATATTATTTTTGTCTTAGCAAGGAAAAAAATCACATGGTGGATGACAAGGGAAAACATGTTGGGGGTAGCTCCTTCTGGGTAAATCGATGCGACTTCATTTCTGTGATACCGACCTCCATTCTTGTAAAGCGTTTTTATATCCCAAGATGAAACGTGTAAGATAACAGCCTGGTATTACTGTCACAAGGCAGTAATAGTAGCGTGCTCATATTCTTTATGCCACGCTCATCGCCCTGCTCTCTAGGATCAGTTGAAGTCCATGGAGTTGTGCCAATTTTCCTTGGCTTATCTGTCTTCCTATCTTGTTTCTCAATTAGAGGAAGTAAATGATCCTTTTGTTTTCGTCTCCCCTTTCTTTGGGAAATGTTAAAGAAGGGTTCGAATTGCGGTGGAGCTGCATTGCTGGAGAACCAGATGGCTGATGAGAGAGACCTGGAGGTAATTCAGGGGCTTGGAGCTGATGGCTGGCTGGATGCATGACGGGGTTCATGAAATCTGGATTTCTTGCCTGCCCGCTTCACTGCGGGGCTCCAGCTTTGCAGGCTCGCCGTGAGCCGGAGCACTGGAAGTGCAGGAATCGAGTTCGCCTTTCCTTTGCTCTCCCTGCAATAGCACCTGTCTATGATATTTGGCAAGCTCTGAGAATTGTGTTCTGCTATTAATTATACGTTATCTCTAGTCTGCCTTTGTGAGTATTTTTAGTTATTTATGAAAATAATAAATGGATAAGAGGAATAAGTGAGTAGGTGCTGGCCCTTACCACACATCACCCTCAGGTCATGCTATATCTTCTAAAGCATTCGGTATAAGCTGCTGTTGGAGAACCTTTCAGCAGTCTTTCCTGTAGTGGTAGCTGAGTTAGGTGAGGTAATTGAGAAGCAGAATAAATTAGCTCCAAGTTTCCATGGCCAGATTGCTCCCGGTACCAGAACTAGGCTGTCTGAAAGGAACTGGTGTGCCCTGTCACTGCGTACGCTCGCGTTGCTGAACAGAGCGCCTGCAGTTGTGGTTTCTCCTTATTCCTAATAATGAATGACGTTCTCGGCATGCCAACGTATTTTGGTGAATGCCAGGAGCATTTCCACTGCCTTGAGTGGGAGTTTGCTCTCGATCCACTGAAAAGGATATGAAGGCCAAGACTTTCCATGACTGGAGACGTGGGCACCAAAAAATCCAAATCTTTAAAGGAAGCACAACCTGGGGGGAGGGAGGGCAGTTGTTCAAGTCTTGTTTAAACCTCATCCTGCTGTAGGGTCTCAAATCTGGCATTCAAAATCATTAGCACTCTTTAAATTTGGCCTAAAAATCCCTATGAAATGTTACAGCACGTGCTGAGTAACTACTTTTCACAATGTAATAACTTGGCCCTTTCAAAGAGTAGGTTTTAGAAGCGCATATTACCAACTAAAGGCTTGCCAAATTTCTTTTTTCCTTTCCAAACTCCAAGTAATGATTCATGGCGACTCATCAATTTTGTTTCTAATAAGGTGCTGTTCTCCTGTTCATGAAACTAAGGGGGAAATGGAGCGGCATTTTGAAGAAAGATGTTTTGTCTAGGAGTTGAGGCATCCAAAGCAATACGTGAAAAGCATTTTGAGATTAAAAAAAAACCTGCGTGGTGTTATGTTAAAAATTATATTTTAATGTGAATTTAGTATTTGCAGAAGTTTCTGGATGATTGCACTGAGGTCTAACGTGCTCTGTTTGCAAGAAAGTCAGTCAACTAGCTAGTTGCGCGCACACGTGTACCTCGTGTGTGCGTGTGCGTACACGTGTAGGCATCACACTCATCCGATCAGCGCTAACGGTGGGCTGGGCCCACTGATGTGAATCAGTGAATTCTCAAGCGGTGAGTTCATTCATGGTTTACTCATTAGTAAACAATTATTAGTAAAATCACTGCAGCTTCTGGTAGGCCAAGGATATACCCCCCCGGATGAGGCTGGTGGCATTTGGGACCCTGTTACCAGTTCTGAGCAGCGCTCGCCTTGTGGGATGTTTCTTGGAGCAATGGAGTGCTGGAGTGTTAGGTCTGTGTGGATCAGATCTCTCTGTTCACCTTGGCTGTGGCTTGTGCTCAAAAAAAGAAAAAAAAAAAAAAAGAGTCCAGGAATACCAGGAGCACAACACCCAAGGCGGTTAAATATGAGCACGTTCAAAAATCCCTTTAGTTCCCATGTGAACCAGCCACGGCTGCTGCAAATGTGCTGCTTCTGATCGCTCTAAGAGCCATTACTTGAGATAAGAGTTCAGCTCGTCGTCATCCTTGTTCCTTTCAAGGCTCTGTTAATAAACCTGCCCCAGACCCATGCAGCTTGCTCTTCTCCAGAGTCTGAAAAAGGCCAAGTCTACCT
Source organism: Aramus guarauna (assembly GCA_013400195.1). Taxonomy (NCBI): domain Eukaryota; kingdom Metazoa; phylum Chordata; class Aves; order Gruiformes; family Aramidae; genus Aramus; species Aramus guarauna. The sequence continues at coordinate 648,441 of VXBL01005755.1, read as the reverse complement.
TGCTAGCAATCTTTTTTTTTTTTTTCTTCCCTAAGTCTGTGACCAGCCGGGCAGTTTACTTCAGAGTATGATCAGATTCCAAGCCACAGTGTGAAAATGTCAAAGGTCCCTGGAAAATATGTAATTACATTTCAGATTTGGAGGAAACAATTAATGAAATGGAATTTCTTGGCCCTTTGCTCCGTCGGATGATATGTAGTAGCTTGCCTGTGAGCCGAAGCCTGAGTACACTTATGGCACAGAAGAGTTTTTATCATTTTAAAACTTAATTATATAGGCTGTAATTAAGCTATATACAAAATGTCTGGTTCTTTGAAGTATATTAATTTTGGGGAAGTTCTCAAGCACCCAGTAGCTGCAGAACAATCATGAAAGAAGACAAGGCTTGAATAATGATGACAGTTGCAAGCCACAAATAATAGGAACAACCTTTCCAAAACAAAGGGTTTCACATTTTCCAAAAGTACGAGCATTATTATTTGTGTGTATTTGCAATTTGTACATGCCTTGGAGGGACTAACCTCAACTATAGTGCTTGAAATAATTGTGGGATGACATAAATGGGCACTTTTCTATTGAGGCAATCGCTTTTCTCGCAGCATGCCAGTTTTTGTTTACTATTCAGCACACCAAAAAGAAATATCTCTAAGTCTAAAACCAGGACAGGGTATAGGACATAAATTAATTTGTTTAAAGAAAAAAAAAAAGGGAGGGAGGGAGGGCTTAAGTGGATGTTTCATGCATGTATTTCTATATTCCTTGCAATGACTGAATGGTTCAGTAGGGGGGCTGCCTGTTGCTGTTTTTCTGTACAGTGCTTAGCAAGAGCGATATTCCTGCAAGTGACAGAAATATATCGAATGAATTTAGTATTAGAAACAAAAGTACATTCTCATTTGTCTCAGCCTTTACTATGCGATCTCTATTTTAATAATAGGTCCCCCAAAACATTTACGTTCGGGCTCAGGTCTGCGTGCAGTTGGAGATGAAGGACTTTATTTCTTTACTTAAAAGGCTTCTGTGAGCTTTAAACAAAATTCTCCCTGGAAACTTTAACTATTTCTTGTTCCCTCGGCTTATCAATGTTGTGCATCTGGTGGGCCACCATGCACGGCCCGGAGTCAGGGTCTCAGGATCTTCAGTTCTCTCTGTCGCCTGCTGCACTCGGGTGCCAGCACCGATCGGAGCACGTCTTCCTTTTCCCAGACTGGTTGAAATGAAAGCCCCTACCAGTAAGCAGGGAGCCGAGGGGAAAGCCCTGCCTCTCTGCACGAGGGAGCCGTGCTGCAGGCGGACGTTCAACATGCAAATAGCTGTGCTGGTTGGGACGCAGCTGCTCGCTCTGGCAGCTTGTTCCCGCTCACCGCTGGAGGTTTGCAGTCCCATGAACCTGTGAGCAGAAGAAATGAGTTGTGCTTTTCCTATGCTGCTCCGGGCAATATCCCCAAGCTTAATTCATCGTAAACAAAGATGCTTTGCGAGCCCTCGGATGCCTCTCCCCATGCAAAGAGGCTTCTCGAGCGTGCCCAGGATCCTTCCAGGGATTCAATTTCCCATCGCCGATGCTTGCTGTGAAGTCTTCTCTTTACCTACTTCTCTCCAGAAAGGTTGACTCAAAATAACTTGTTTTCGTTTGACTTCCTCAGAAACTACTGGAAAAGTTGCATTTAGCTGTGGGCTTTATAAATAGTTCCCACTGCAAAATCAAAAAGCAAGATTTTTAGGCAAATAGGAGTCTCCTTAAAACTGAACCCAGGTACGGAGGGAGGAATCATTCCCCTTCCCTTGTGTCTGTGGGAACCTCGCTTTTCTGCTTGCTCACAGCAATGGGGAAGCTAATGGGCTATTCCTGGCTTTCTTAGCCACGTTTCCTAAAGGCAAGTTATGGCCTGGGAAATTGGCTCTCAAGCCAATAAAATCATGTGGTTGCATTAGGCCTTTTTGCATTTCCACAGGCTTAGAAACAGAGATAAACCCAGTGAAGTGGAAAACTCTGTATTTAAGAAACAACCATTTCTTTTTCTTTATTTTTAATTCTCCCTTTCCTTTCTAAAGCTATTCTAGGGCCTGCCTTGATGTAGGAAAGACAAAAAACTACCCAAAAATTTAACTTTAAACTAGAAGAGTGAGATCTTGGGGATGCTTATGTGAACTTAGGTCATTGCCTTAATATGCACACCTCCAATGAGGAAAAATATTCTCAAAGCAGAAACTGAAATAATCTCTTCACCCAAAAGTGCCCGTTAGACGTAATTCCGTGGATTTCAAAGTCCGTGTATGTTAACTTTATTAAAACAAGCAAGTCCACAGTACCATACTGGAGGTTTGTTGTACATTAAAAGTCACATCAGGGCAGCTGTCTGCATGCGATCCAAGTAGGAATGCATTTTATGTTTCCAATTACAGACAATGAGCAATTAATGCGCTGAAATGGAATGAAAGGGAGGGACTATTTACAAAACCCCCGCTTCTTTCTCTCCCTACAACCCATAAATCACTTTAAAAAAAAAAATTGAGGAACAATTCAAAAATTGCTCAGAAGCTGGAGGAAATTAATAATAACGGGTCTGCGTGCGTTGCAACAAACCTGTCATTTTCACGGCAGCAAGGAGGAATTCTCAGACCCGGGTACATGTCCACCAGTGGTGTCCCGCAGAGTGTCTCTCGGGCTGTAGCAAAATAATCCAGTCTTCTAGATGAGTGTATAAAAAAATCTAAAGCTTTTCAGTTCCCCTCCTAATTGGATTTATGTAATTTTAGTTTCAGTGGGGGGAGGTTTTGAAAGGAACAAATAGAAGGCAAGAACACTTTTTTTTTCTTTTTCTTTTTTTTTTTTTTTTTTAATTGCCTCCAATATGTTGTTACTTCCAGAGGTAAAAACCAAGCTTAAAGTCTCGCTGTGCCAGGAATGTCTAAATACACAGTTAAAGCAGTGGTGCTGCGGTAGCCTGGACTGTCTATGGACATAAGGCAGACAAGGCTCGCAGGTACAGGTAATCTTGTTTGCTAGGTCAACTCGTACAGCTGGAACAGCTTTTGGGCACACAGACCCACATAGGAAAGGCTTGTGTGCCTCAAATGTGATTATTTTTTCCAGCCGCTCTAACTTGCCTAATTAAGGTTTGTGGGGAGAGTTAGCTTCTTTCTCTGGCAAACAGCAAGCAGAAGTAAATAATACATTTCAAAACGTTAGGAAACATCTAGCTGGACAATCTGTATTTCTGGCCTACAGTGTTTCAACAGGCGTTGGAGCGCGAGGCTTTTTCTAACAGCGTGTTTGGCTACGGCACGTCGTCCAGAAAACTCCTCCTTGGTCTTGCTTCGGGAGATGTGAATTTACCAGCCCGTGGCATTGAATCCTGGGCCACTGGCTATTTGCTCTCGTTGCTAAATACCTTCGTCTTCATCTGAACGGGTCTGGTCTCGCCTCCACCCGCCGCCTCTCCCTCATCCCATTGACGAGGATTAGTATAATGACATATAACAAATTAGGAACTGAGCCTATGAAAACTTATCATGGTATGTGTGTTGATTTGTGTGTGTGTGAAGGAAATAGATGGTGACTTTTAACCTGGTTTCCTAATTTTCCATTGTGTTTCTTATTATTTTTATTGAATGGCATGAACTTGTGACACTTCACAAATACCTGATCTGAACTTAGAGCTGATCTTCATCAAAAACGTTATTAGCGGACAGAGAAGGCTGGAAGTGGGGTTTCTGCGAGACAGCAGCTTGGATGTGGGCCAAAGGGATTCTCGGCATGGAGAAACCTGGTATTGGATCCATCCCTAGTGATTTCAGAGCTGGAAGGGACCAAGCAAAGAGTGCAAGTTCATTGTGACTGTCCAAGTTGGTTGAGGTTTTTTTTCAAAGTAAATGTGTTGTGGTTGGAAAATGCTGATGTGTCAAATCTGAAACTTCTTAAAAGAAATAGCCCATTTCAGTCATCTGCAGAAAAAAGCAAGGTAGAAAAGTTTAAATTTGTCACACCATTTTTTTTTTTTTTGCATTTTTCAGCTAAATGTTATTGCTTTCCCATCTAAAACAATATGCTGTATAGAAACATTCTCATCGTAGTAAAAATATTGGAAAATTATTATATGTCCAAGTCCTGATGAAAAGTTACAGAAATGAAATATTTCAGTTTTTCTAAATCATTTTTTTAAACTTTCACAGCACAAAAATTGCCAAGGTTTTCATCAGAACTGATGATGGGAAATATTTTCAGTGCATTAAACATTATATGTTCAGTGCAAACTGATTCTCAACATGTTCAAAGACATCTTGCGACATTACTTGTTTCAGTCCAACCTTAGCTTGAGGTTGGCAACATCAGAAGCTTCTGAGTTCTGGACTTTCTCTTTTGAGCATGCTCTGGCAGCGGGAAAATCTTTGTCCCATCCTAGCAGGGTAGGTCGTCTCTGTTTTACGCCTGCTCTCCTTGCAGACACAGGGCTTCAAGGGTCCATTTCTGATGCCAGGTTGGAAGAGGTATAGATCACTTCTCTGAAGGGAAAGGAGCTGCAGTTGCAAGCAGGAGCCATCAAGGCCACCACCTCTGTCCTCTTCCTGCTCTGCAGACACCGAAGCTGTTGACTTACAGCACATGGTCATCATCCAAGCTGCCAGTGGACATCCTCAGTGTGCTAACCCAGAGGCAGTTTGTTTTTTTTTTCTTCCCAGTGGCTAGTGTCATCCATGGAGGGAAGCAGTCCACTTGGCAGACAGTGGAGAGCTGAAGTCAGCCAGGGAGAGGAAGAGGCACCAGATGGTCTCAGGGATCGCATCCCACTGCAGTGCAGAGCTGGGAGGAGAGAACCACCCTGTCCAGTCATCAGGCTGGGGGGAGACCTGTCACTCACGACAGTAGTTTTGCCCTCCAATAAACATTTTGGCAAATGGGAGAGAAGCAGGATATAGCTGCAAAGGCAGGTTCTTGTACTTGGCCAGGTGGGATGGGTGAGCCTTGTCCCCAGTCAGAACTGTCTGGGCTTGGCCTGCTGAGCCAAGCTTTGACCTTGGTAATGCACACAAAACTCAGCTTTGGGGGTTCCTCTTTGCAGTTTCTTTTTCTCCAAGTCTAGGTCATCAGAAAAAGGTGTTTTGGTTTTTTGTTGTTGTTATTCCACTGATAACCTGGCAAATCAAGAGCTCTTCACTCTGAACCAAAAAAAGCAAAGGTTAAGTAAAAGGGTTGGGAGGGGGAGTGCGTTTGGGTTTTGTTTGCTTGCTTTTATAATGCCAAATTTAGCTAGGACAGACACTTAGTGGTCGTCTTAAGGGAAAATGATCTGTTAAAGTATCTCAGGAACATTGTTTCCGTGTAATCAGTTACACAAGTTCAATAGTTAGACGTGGTTTCAATATTACATTTTAAAAATTTAAATAATAAAACCATATGTTAGTGGGGATAGCATCATAAGGAGATAATTCAGTGCAGGGAACTGTTGCTTTGTTTTGGAATTAGATTAAGTCATAAATAAATACTACTTTGTCTTTAAGTTAGAAAATCGTTCCCATCCAAACAGCCTCTTAAGACATTTTCCACCTGTTAAAGGACGTGTAGTATTGGGAGTCTTTCATAACAGTGGAAACTGGCTCAAACTTTCAACGGGTTTGTAAAAAATAAACCAGCGTTGATTTATGAGTTGAACTACGACAGGGAACATGTAAGCAAATAAAAACAATGAACTGAGAAAAAAGCAAATATACTGTTGATTTGGCACCGCATGAATCATACAGGCAAATCTGAGAGGAACAGGAGGAACGGGCTTCAGAGTGATGGATTGGGAAAGGGGATCTGATCCCTGGGTAATGAAATGTGAGGGGGTCTTGCCTTATGCTATTGACCTGGAGGTAGCCTGGAGGAAAGTGATTCCTTCTGACTATACAGTGTTAGTTAAAACAATCCCCTGGGCTCAAATATCAGCTATTAAAATAAATCCAGGAGACAGAGGAAGCGATGTTTATAAGTTGGAAGTTTGAGCTGCTTTTTAAACAATTGTGGATCTACAGATTCTGAACTGGAAACGTGATACGGCGGGAAGAGGGCAAGAGGAAATGACAAGAGGGTAAACTGGGGGTGAGGTGGTAAAGAGCATGGAATTGGGAGGAAAAACGGTCTTTTTTGGGGGTGGAGGCAAGAGGCATTCTTTCAGGGCCAAGCGCAGAAACTCCCTGTGCATGTTCTTGCTTCACCTTTCTCCATTCAAAATGCCGTGGCTGTATACGAGGACGCCACAAAAACTCAGCCATCCCAAAGATAACAAGGGCTTACAGAACATCTGGGTGTGTTTGGATTTTCAACCATGATTATAAGAGTTGGTCACTATTTTCCAACAGAACATTTTTCCTCCAGAAATGATTTCATTGAAACTGAGGTCTTCCATGGAAAAATGCATGCGGCTTAGTTCGGGGAGGGGGGGAGAACAATTTATTTAATCAGTAATAAAAACAAGGATGTTAACATCATAATAGAAACCTTTCAATTTAATTGCAGCAGCAGCACCACCACCACCAAAAGAAATCCTTAACAACAAAAGAAATCTTTTAGTTGACCACCGACCAATTTTGGGTTTGGAACAAGAGCATTTTTTATAATCGTGCCATTTCCCTTAAGTGATCGCTGGAGTTTCTGCACTACTCCAAAGCATTTTTGGAAAACTGAAACTCTCGTTTGGGTAGCAGCGTGATCCAAGCATTACGGCAATGCTCTTGAAATGGCTTCGCCTCTCCTCTCTGGCGTTACCCTGTGATGTGATATTGAAACAAGTGGCTTTTCCTGCCATACCTATTTCTTCTAGCCTGGAAGCTGATTAAAACAGAGGATCTCTCTTCTGCTGGAGCAAATGCAGTTATGCAGTACTGATCTTGTCTGGGCTTCTAGCTACTATATACACTTATAAGTCCATGTTACATAAATTATAAAAATATAAGTAAGAAGCATTATGTGGGGCTTGGTCTGCTTGCAGTTATTGTTTTGCTTCTCTAGCAGGTGGATTTGATTGTTATTCTAAATAATACAGTGAGCCTCAGAGTGTCAGAGGTTTCTTCTCTCGTTGCCAGAGGTGTCCCGTGGCTTTTCCAAATGACCTTTCACCATTGAAGATCTTGCTCGTGTCTGGTAATGACACGCAAGCAAACCCCCATCTGTTCACATGCACATCCCTATCGTATCGTTTCTTATGTTTAATATTTCCACACGGTTGCTCCAGTAGGAGACTCTCATGCTGAGACTCGCCTCATCTATTCCTCCGCAATTTATGAGCAGGATTGGTGCCTGGAATTTTCCAAAGTGCTGGGTGAAAGACAGGCTCAGAGACCCTTGTATACAATTCTGCGGGGGG
>VXBL01005755.1:605184-641073 GCA_013400195.1 Aramus guarauna | reverse complement strand
GGGGGGGGGGGGGGGGAAATGTGAAAGGCAATGAAATCTGAGCTCAGGCTTTCAGAGACAACTTGACAAGTCAATTGCCCTGTTAGGAGTTGACAACAGTGACCCTGATAGTAGAAATGATCCATTTCCTCTGGTTTAATTTATCACCTCAGCATTCTGAGTAGCCGCTCAGTAGCACAATCCTCAAATGCTGATATAGCATCAATCCCAAATGGGACGTTTTGTGAAGGGAAAATTTACAGTCTTGAAAATGAAAAAAAAAAAGCCCCCCCAAAAAGCCCCAGGAATGTACGTACAGCATGTTTATTGTTCAGAGCTGAAGCTGATATATGTGAAGCCTCATGTTTTAAAATTCCTTATACAATATTGGATCCTTATCCATGTTGTTGCTGTCTATTCATAGGCATTTCCAGCAATGTTCTCAAATAATTTCATTCTAGAGATGTAGAGAGCAATACTCTAAGTCATTCAGAATTTAAAGGTGAACAAAAAAAGTCCTTACAGAGTATGTCTGGGGAAGAATACTCAAATAAAAGAATTCGAATTTGCTTCCGTAGCATAGACAGACTACTTTTTTCATTTTAAAAACACTGATAGGAAAGTTGTTCAGTTTTGGGGGCCTGTCGATGAAGCTTAGAAAACTTGTCACAGTATTTTCTCGGATGTCACCACAAGTACTTTTACAATTGTGCTGTATTCTCAAGATCCCAGGGAGAACCATCAGGAGAGAGAAAAAAGAACTAAAAAAAAGCAAATTTATAAAAATGTACTCAAAATGTTTTCCTTTTACATTTTTTAAATTTTTTTTTCTTTAAATCAGAAAATAGATAAATCAGATGACAATGAAAAATCTTAAATCAGAAGTCTGGTCTTGCCCGATGCATCTGCTCTGTATCTCCTGTGCTGCTGAGCCAGGGGTCTGATGCCCAAGCTCAGTTTGGGTACCACTTTCTTCACGCTGCTAATCCAGACCATATTTCAGGGATGAGGAACTGAGCCCCAAGGATGTCAGAAGGGCAGAGGTGATATAGGAGTCTCCTTTATGCTCTTAAACCAGGAGCCTGTGCTCCCGATGTGGTCTGTGAGTGCGCTGCTCCTGCAAGTGCTCTGAACCTCCCCAGCCTAGCTCGCTGCTCCGGCTACAGTGGAAGCCCGAGCTCTTAATACAGACATTGAAATTAGATGTTTTGAGTTAGGTGGGTGAATACCCCCCCGGTGCAGCGCGTCCAGATTTATACAGGAAGTCTGTGGCAGAGGCAAGAATTGAACCCAGCTTTCCTGTGACCATCTTTTTATTCCCAAGCTTCCAGTTAAACTATAATCCATCTTGAACCACTTACTGGAAATAGTTCCCTCAAAATAAATTGAAAGTCTAAGTGATCAGGAAGTTTACCTAAACTTCAGGGGCAGGTTAACGTGTGAGTACTTTGTACGGACTCATTGGACTGGCTCTTCTTGCAGAGCGTTAAGGGCACTCAGCGCTCCTCCGCGGGATCACTTTGTTAGTCTGCTCCTGGCGATCAGTCGTTCCTGCGAGATACCTCCTTCGAAATCTCACCATATTTGCCCCCATGAAAAACAGGCATTGGTGAGATTTGGGCAAATGGTTTAAAAGAAAAAAAAAAAAATGGTTTTAGATGAGAGGGCCACTCTGCAGAAGGTACTGAAAAGCTGCTTGTCTGAAATGCATTGCAAAATTTGGTTTAGCTCTTCAGCAGCCGTAGGAAGAGACGTTCGCAGTGCCGTGCACGTGGCAGCTGATGGGAGAAGTCTCCCTACAGCCAGCCAGGAGGGTGACGTTTCTCGCCAAGCCCTCGTGACCAGAAGGGAAGTTTGCAGCCTGCCATGGTGTTCCTCTAGCAGGAGAAATTAGCCCCTATCAAAGGTCTGATAAATTTGAGAAGTGATTTGGCGTCTCATATCTGAGTGGCTTTAGTCCTGAGCACAGTATGTGTGCTACTAACAGAGACAAGACTGTTAAATAAAGTGACAGGACAAAAGTTAGCTGACATAATTAAACTGCTGTAATTTTTACAGGGGTTTTGTTGCTAGTTTGGGGGTTTTTGTTTGATGGTGCTCAGCTTGGCACAGACTCGGAGCAAATGCAGGGAGGTGTGCATTAGCAGCAGAACAACCTGGATTGATGTGGAAGGTGCTGCTGCTGCCGGTCCTGAGCTCTGCTCAAGCGGTCTCAGGTCTCCCACAAAGCCGTGGCACGAGACCGCGACGGCTCCTGCAACTGGTGCTCGTGGCGGGGGTTTCACTTAGGAGTTTGGGTGCGAGGATTCCCTGTGGTCTGGAAGAAATCCTGATGACTGTCAGTGGTCTGTTGATTGCAAAATAACGTGGAAATCATGGATCTGCGCAGTGTCGTTTGCCGGGTGACGTCAGGACGCGATTCCTGCTGGGACCACAGACGGGAGTGCAGAAAGCGAGCGCTGCGTAACCGGCTTCAGGCGAAGAGCGTTACGGGTCTTCTGCCTTCTCAGAAAGGATCTGTGATTGTCAGTGACTTGCAGTGTTTGCCCCCGTTTAGGAGACGATGTTGTAATACGTATTTTGTTTTGACATTGCACATGCATATATAGATAGATGCTTTTTTTTGCATGTCTGTGGGTGCAGTGTGCTAAGACTATTGAATACAAAATATTTGAAGGAGTTTAAATTCCAGTGAGGACACTAATTTCACTGCATTTTATGCTTTCTGTCTGGGAGGGAATTGCAGATTACAGCTATGGAAGGGAAAAATAGTCACTTGTGCTTTGTCTAGAAGGAGAGATGTCATTTTTAAAATAAAAATTCTTAAAGCAACTCCATCCGGTCTGAATACATGAAGTCAGACATTGCCTAAAACTGGTTAGAAAACAACAAAAGGTTGTTTTTTTTTTTAACCCTAATGTACGTAAAATCTCCATGGGAATGTTTACATTAGGCAAGTGCCTGCTAGCTTTACGAGGACAGCTAAATTCCTGTTGGGGACCTTGTACACCACTGAGCTAAGTTCTCACCAAAGTACGATGCGGAGCCCGTTTCATAGGTTTAGGAGGCAAAGTGGCTTTGTTTTCAGGGATGCTATGTATTGGTGAAGGGAGATCTAGAAACCTGGATGTCAGGGCGGGATTTTTGCTATTTATTCAGCATCACAGAGTGACCCCCATCCTCACAAAATACAAGCCCTGCTAAAGGTAGCATGAAACCTACCCGAGCTGGAAACCTCTGAATCTGGACCCAAAAATATACCATTCCCTGTGTTTCCTCCATGGAGACATATTTTTTTCCCCTACTGTTCCTCCTAAGGGAGCACATGGAGAGCCATAGCTGAGCTCCCCAAGGCAGCTGCGGCCGGCACCTTCCTTCCAAGGGCCCGTGGGAATGGGACTTGCCGCTCAGCGGCACCTGGCTGTATACCCCTCTATAGCAAGTCTGTTATTTCCTGCTTCTAGAAAATGGAGAGATGTGTTACTATTGCCTGGTCTTTCCCTGCAGCTCTGTTTTGGCCACACCTTCACGGCAGGATTGCAAGATGTAGATGTCCAAAAAGGCAATAAACGGGCGTACGTCGTAGGTGTGTATATGCTGGGACGTGTGTAGGTGCATGAAAGGGAGGGTGCAGCGTTGTGCGGTGCTGCTCGCAGCGTGTCTGTGTTTCTAATCAAAGGCAACCATCCACATGGAGAATATCCCCTTTTACCCAGGTCAGCACTGCAGGAAAAGCCTGTGCATGAGAGAGAAAGACAGAGATGTGGGGTCAGTGGAAGAACAAAACAGATGAAAAAGGGAACGAGAGCAGCAATGTTTAACTCGGGCTATGGGAGTAACTCTCCAGGACAGCATCCTCTTTTTAATCTTAGACCACCTTGGGGGAGATATACGTCTGTGTGTCTGTATGTATACCTGTAGGTATATGTCCGAGACGAGACAAGGGGTAATGGGTTTAAACTGAAGGAGGGTAGATTTAGATTAGATGTTAGAAAGAAATTCTTCACTGTTAGAGTGGTGAGGCACTGGAACAGGTTGCCCAGAGAAGCTGTGGAGGTCCCATCCCTGGCAGTGTTCAAGGCCAGGTTGGATGGGGCTTTGGGCAACCTGGGCTAGTGGAGGGTGTCCCTACCCATGGCAGGGGGTTGGAACTAGATTATCTTTGAGGTCCTTTCCCACCCAAACCATTCTGTGATTCTATGCACAAAACGCACTCGCATAAAAAAGAAAAAGCATCCACAGCACTTACTAACCCCTCTGCTGAGGGCTGCACACAGCTCTCTTCTAAGCTTTAAACCTGCTCATGATAAATGTGCTGTTATTCTGGCTGCAGATTTTTATTTCTGGGGATATCAATTGAATTCTTATTATGAAAGCAGAAAATTGGAGTTACATCTGGTGACTGACGCATGTGACAGTATCACTGCAAGGAATTCCAGTTTCCTGAAGCTTTTCAATTAACTCAGTGCACTTTTCCTCAGGTGCTACGCGCTCGGTTTTTCAGCATGCGCCTGCTTCCAAGTTGTAAATCAACGAGTAGGTTATTGTACTTTCGTAGGAGCACTTGTGCCAGTAAAATGAAACAGCAAATAATAAACCCCAAGGAGATTTATATAGGCTGAGTTGATGAAACGATTACTTTCTCATTCCTAGGCTCGCTCAGAAAGGCGGGTTAAAAATAACTGAAAATTTACAAGAGCCTAAAACCGAATCTGAAAAGTACAACCTCAGCAACTTATTGGGCTCGGCCTAGCGAGTGCCAGATTTACTGTTTGCAATTTCTTCAACTTGTTCGGTCATTTTTTTTTTATTTTTTTTTTTCCCAACTGCCCCCTCCCCAAGTTGATGACAAGGCTTGGCAAAAACATCTGTGCAAATAAAGCAGGGAAAGAGTGAAGGAACCTGGCAAAGAGCCCCCTGTGTCTGCTATGGCAAAAATGTTTGATAAAAGCAACCTTTCCCCCAACAGCCTGAAGTCTCCAGGGGTCACGTCTCTTGTGGCAGATGCTGCTTGGGTTATGGGTGTCAGGGCCCCGGCTGGGCACCCCGTGTCCTCATCATGGGTAAAGTTTCAGCAAGGGGCTGAGAAACCTCCACTGTGCTTTGAGGGGAATGAGGAGCCCCAGTCTAGGCGGGGTGGTGATGTCTCCCCTGGGGCTCCAGTCCCGGTGCCCAGCATGGCTTATGGCTTGTGCAAGGTGACGTTTTTCATGCAGTGCCAAGAGCGGAGACTAGACCTGCTCCCAACTGAGCCTGAGCAGAAGAAGCGGCGGCTAATGCAGCAGCTGAGCCTGACCCACGGAGCCCTACTTGCAGGCGAGGAGGTGGTGTGAAAGGTGCGTGTGAGGTTTTACACGGCAGGGGCCTAATGCTCTGATGACAGGAGCATACAGCAGTGAGCAGAACGGATGCCAGGGCATCAGCAAAACGCTTGGAATCGGCATGTCTGGGACCAGGGCAGGGCAGAGAGAGACGAGGTGTGATTTGGGAGCGATGGGTGGACTAACCGCTTTGCTCCAAAGGACGCGTGTTGGTTTTATCCCTACCTGATATGTCGGCTTGATAAATACTCTGCTGACAGCACTGGGATTAAGCTGACAGCGCTTTCCATTCAAGACACATGGGGAGGTCCCACGTTCAGCTGGAGGTGGAGCACTTGGGACCAGAAAGTAATAGGTCAGCGGCCGTATCCTTCTATCCCTGCTGATGATGACAAAGCTCGGAAATAACGTATTGCCCCTGCTGTTTGCTCTGCTGGTACTAGTGAATAAACCCACCAGCCTCTCCTCTTGCACAGCTAAGATGCCTTCATGTCCTGGTTGTCCTCTTTCTCTGTTCGAGCTTCTTGAGTGCCTGAGAACAAGTCTGTCCTCTTTGTGAGTCATTCCTGACTCACTGCCGCACTGAGGGCACACCAGGTCCCCACGCACCCGGGGACAAGCAAAGGCGGTCGCCTCTCTGTGACCCCCCAGGCCTGACTATGGGGCTGCAGACCCCTCGGAAGCCACCTCGCATTCTGCTTCCTGTTGAGATCTCCCAAGGAAATGGTGACGTGCTCCAAAGATCCCCTTCAGGGAACAGCTTGGGGTTTTACAGCCTTTAAACAACAGGGGTTTTCCTACTTTCTTCCCCTTCTCCTGGAATGTGTGCAGGTGAATAACAGATTCTACGTTGATGTAGCGAATCCCGCCCCTTTGGTTCTGCATCATGCCGTGTCCCATCTTGTGCCTCTGATCCCAAGAGGACCGTGATGGCCAGCCAGGACACCAGCACCTCCCTGTTAAAGGCTACTGGTGAAAAAAGCTTTTGTCTACACTTTCCTGTACAACTTTTGTAAAGTTCATTCCAAAGGCAGGGGGGAAATGAAGAGATTTGTTTGTTTTCCAGCTGCAGAGATATTTTCATCATAAATCAGGAAGAACAGAAGAACATAAAGGTGGGCTGTTAGATGGGGCTAGGAGGCTTTTGTCCTTTCAATGGAAAGTTCATCTTTCCCCAAAAAAATGAAATCTCTACAAACATGTTTGTTTCTATGAAAAGACTTTTTTCTTTTCTTTCCTTTTTTTAAACTGCGAATAGCATCAACCCATCGCTTTTAGCTGCCCCTTTGACTTTCCTGGTGTCACGCTCCTCTCCCCAAAGAGGTTCGGCTCTCCCCAGCCGGAGGGCGTTCCCCAGCTATTGTCAGGCCGCATCTATCAGTGCCACAAATCTTCAAATTAAAAATGGTGGCTAAAATAAATAATGATACGCATTTTAATGGACCAATTACCCTCTGAATGTTTGCATGTGATTCTTATTTTCTAAAAGCTAAGGGTGGGATTTTCAAAACCACTCAGTGCTGGCCTAATTCCGCTCCCATTGAAGTCAATGGGGCTTTCTTACCCTCGACTGTAATAGGAGCAGAGTTAAGCCAGCGCTGAGTGCTTATGAAAACCACATCCTAACTATGCTCCCAGACCTCACCCATATTTCTGCTTTCATGGCATGACATTTGTTTTCATTATATTACATGTGCTGGAATGCTGATGTCTAAGGGAAGCTACTAGGGATTGAGCTCAATATTAATTCTGACCGGGCTTGGCTTTGTGGGTTACAGCTAAAGCGTTCCTGTAAGTGCGGCGCAGAGGCTCATCACACAAATAACGTCAGCGGTGTCAGGACAAGTCAGAGCTGGGCCAGGCCCTGACTTGTCCCAGGTGCTCAGGGTTTAGGGAAAGCACAGGAAGCACCTTGTCCTCCAGGCAGACACCACCTGCCTGGTCCAGACTCCTCCACCAGCCATCTTGGTACCTGTGTCCTTGCTCCTGGAGGAACCAAGTCTGCTGGGAGCATTTGGGGTGGGGAGGACTATGCCTAAAACAATGCCTGCTGCCATTCTCATGGAAGGCAGTGTCCCAAATCTGCTTCCCTGAGTGAAGGTCCTTGGCCGTGGATCCCTGGAGCTCTGTCGACTCAGGGTAGGACCAGCCTTCTGAGAACAATGCTGAGAAACAACTTGTGCGGGGTTTGTTTTTTTTTTTCAGATAATTGGACTTTCCACACAATACCATTTGGATAGAAGGTATCTGTTTAACTCAGAAATGCCAGTTTTTTGTAGAGAAGTGCCAGATTGCTACTCTATGTGAGCTTGGTCAATTTTTTCTTTTTGGTGCTTTTTTCTCTGTTTTTTTGCTTATTTGGTCTGTGTGAGGAGGTTGTTTGTAGTTGCTGTAAAAATTCACTTTGATTCTCAGATTCTTGATAAAAAGATGACCTCTATTCTATTCTTTTATGGATAAAACCCCCCAAACTGACAAACAACAAACCAGTTCCCTGATCTTACCTCTTCATGTCACATCACCCATCAAGCAGGCTGCCAAAATCCTGTATTTTGTGCTTGCTTTAATTTGGAAGTGTGACCATGGAGGGGGAAGGTGGCTGTGCCAGGTGATTGTTCGTGCTCAGCAGCAGATGGGATGTGCTGGATCCCATCCCAGTGACCTCCACCATCTCGGGATTTTGTTGGGAACCTGGTGGAGTCTAAAATGACTCCACCAGAAAAATCTCAGTGTAGGGAAGAGCTCCCACCCCAGTCTCCATATCCCAGAGATGAAACCAACTGGAAAGAGCTACAATTTCTTTCCCTGTAGCCAAGAAAGTAATTTTGTGTTCCCTGCACAAGCTGGACTGAACTTGGCCCATGGATGATTGTTGCTGTCGATCCAAATCTCCCAAAAGGCTGGTGTATTTTCTTGGTAATAAATGTCCCACAAATGTTTTGCATTTCTGCACTCATTAGGGCTTAGGGAGGCTATTTGTCAGGACCAAAGACGTCTTCTACAATAAACCAGCAGCTGTCTGCAAAGGGTGAGGAGACATTTGTTGCCGTGAGCTGAGTCTGCTGTCAGCAACCAGGCCCCTGACCAGCCCTAGTAAATGTTTTATTGATTTAATATTAAATTAACTGCCTGGGCATAAGGAGTGCATTATTTTTAATGGCATTCTGATATTAAGGACTGCAGTTTGCTAGAATGCACCTGTAAAATTAGTATCCCCTAGTATTCTGCAGGAGCCATAAAACGTAATGCCCTTTGTGTGCAGCGCTCTGAAGCTCGACGCGGGTAAAGTTACACGGCGGTCGCTTGCAGCCTATCTGATGGCCGCACCAATTCCTGCTTCGAGAGGAGGAGGAGTTAAGTCATCTTGGAAGGCTTGTTCCAAGTTCATGTCGTCTTTGCTCTGAAAAGGGATAAATGGAGCCCGTGAAGCCTGGGTCCTAATCCCGGAGTATTCTGTCTGACCAGGCGTGGTAACTCGTGGAAGCTTGTACACAGGGCACTGGTAACAGCAGGACTCCTTCTGTAGGGGGTCAGTGCTGCAGCAAATTGTTTTCCCCAAATTTTTTTCAGTTAATGAAATAAAAGGAAAAAATTACAAATAAAAAGTATCGCTTGTTCAGCCCCAAATTGAACCACTCTGGAATTTGCCTTTTTTTAGTGAAAGAAAAGGCATTTTGAAACAAATATAATTCAAACTTTAAATAAACACACACATTTCTTTGTGTAAGAATGAAAATATTTCCTAATTTCAGAATTCACGTCGCTTTTTTTTTTTTTTTTTTTAACTGCCCTTTGAAATTAACAGAGGAANNNNTTTTTTTTTTTTTTTTAACTGGCCTATGAAATTAACAGAGGAAAAATTTCAGCCCAAATTAAAAAAAAAAAAAGTTCATCACGCAGCTGTAGTTCATATCGTTCTTTACCTCTGGAAACTGAGCCATAAAGAAAGCAACCGCACGTCCCTCTGGGTAGGGCACTGCAGCCACCACTGGCTCCCTCCAGCAGTGGTGCTTGGGGTAGCTGGGAAGGATCCCTACAGCCGTGGTTTTAGCTCAAGGAAAACACGCTCATCCGTGCATTGGTTTTACCCAACTCCCCAGCAGTTTGCGTAAACTCAGTGGCATTCACAAGCGCTCAGGTCGTGGTCAATGGGGATGCTTTTTGCATAAGCTTTGCTATCTACTGGAAAAGTGGCTTTTGGTTCCTGCTAAGCACTGCAGCCTGTTTCCATGTGGTGATCTCTTGTTTTTATCAATTAGTCCTATTCAAGTGCAGAGAGAATTTTGTGATGCCAATAACATGCACCTTGCTGCTGCTCTACAATTACCATTGGCTTTGCTTACAATTACGGTGATTGCTGTTTTGCTGTAGCAACCTTTTTCTTTTTGTTAAAATGCGCACCTAGTAAATGTTGCATTTGGTTTTATTAAGGTTGTAAAAATGCCACATTTGAGCTGTTTATATTTTTTAACTCCCTCAGAAATGGTTAATTACAAAGTCAGATCTTCTTAAATGGCATTCAGATAGGGATTCTGAGAAATCCCAAGATTTCTGAGAAGTTTGTTTCACATTGATTTCAAAGCGATGAATCACAATGCTGAGACAATAACAGATCCAAGACAGACCAACAAGCATAAAACATGATCTTAGCACTTCTAAATACTCAGTTATAAAAATAAAAACCTTAAATTAGAAGTTCAGAAGTCAGGGGATGAGGTAGGATACCCAATTTTGTATATTTTGTCATTAAAGTTGCTTTAAAACTGGAGACCACATATAATTGAGTGACCAACGATCTCAGTGGGTGGATTGTGATCAAAACAGGCACAGTGGCAGGATCTGATACAATGCGTTATTCAACTGCTTCCTTAAATACAAGATCACTCTCTTTGGAAATCTTGTTTGTAAAGCCATTAATGATCTCTCTTTTCTGATTCCTTTCTTGGACATAGTGAACGAAATCCATGTTTTATTACTCCTAAGGCAAATGTTGACAAGAAATGTTTATTTTTGGTTGTGATTTTCCAGAAGAGAGATGTTTCCTTAAAAAAAAAAAAAAAAAGAAAATTTCACTGATCTTACTTTTTCCTTAGAGTTTTTGGGGACCAAAAGTCAAACACATCTTTTCTAGGGAAAAGGAGGGAAGACAGGATAGAAAAGTGAAATGTAATTTAAAAGAGATCAGTCATTGTCTGCAGATATGGTCTACTCAGCCACCTCACCAGGGCTCTGAACCACGTGGGTGGACGAAGGGCGTAGAGAAAACCATGTAGGGTGGATCTGTATAAAGACTTCTGTTGAATTTGGTAGGAACTAGATCAAGACAACCTCTTAGTTTTTGTATAACGATGCCGATGATGTTCTTCCCACTCTTCTGCCCACTTTCCCTTGCGTTATTTATGACGCTCATTTGCCACCTTTCATGTAACGTTCAGGGGGGGACGCTGTGTAAGAAGGCCCCAGTTTTGCATTTTGGGCCATTTACACAGACTTTGCAAAGATGTGGCAGCTTAGTGCTAGTTTTAGGAGCTCTTTATGTGAGTGAAGTGCCAGTTTTGTGCTGGCTCTCAGCTCAACTTTGAGACTGAAGATTAGGAAATTATACAAAAAGGTAGGTGACTGTTGGATGATCGTTTTTTAGTTGACAAATACAGATAATTCATTGCCCAGGCAATTTGAGTTGACAGAGTCAAAACGTAGTTTTTTCAAAGGATGTGGTGGATTTACTTATTCCTGTTTCTGTGTTTGATTTACTACCGCATGATTTCATTAAATAAGAACTTAACATGGGGATTTCTGCCAAGCAACTTTAGGCAAGGCCCATATTCCACAAATCCCTAAATTTGAGGGTGGTGGGTGGGGGAATCATCATATTTTTCTAGCAGATGTCCGTTCTGCCTGTGGACTAGAGTTTGGGGCGGTTTGTTATTACTGTTGTTGCTTTAAAACTCTTGTAAAATGATGTTTATTTTCCTCCCATTAGATAATGAACTTGATTTTTCCAATTCAGTGAAGATGATGATAACTCTAATAACTATTAATTCTCTAATTAATAACAGCATTGGAGGCAATAAAGGAGAAACCCTGAAACAGTGTTTTCAGGCTTGAACTGGTTTTGAATTCAGACAGGGTTACTTGGAGCTCTCTCTTCTCCTCCTCCAATGTAAGGCCACACAGCTAATGTGTGTTGGTACTTCTAAGTAGATAAAAGTGTGTAAGAAGGTTCCTCCCTTTAACTACTGGCTAGAAAATCCATATCCTCGTAGCTCAACTGTCCAGGTCATGTTAAATTTCTGTGGAAGACAATGAGTAAATGCAAAGAAGAAAACGCCAAATGAAATGCAATGAGGGAAGAAACAGTAATGTAAGTTGGCCAAGAAATGTTACGCTGCTTGGCCTAGGCTGTGAGGTGGTATAAATCATTACCACACAGCTTTGGTGTAGCCATTCCACTTCACCGAAGTTTTCAACTTGACCCGTTGTCAACTTCAAGCAAAGGTGATAACAGTCAAAATTACACCGGCCCCAAAGCAATTTTACCTGGTTTTATATGCTGATCTTCACCCTCAAATGCTAATTTTGTCCCAGCCCTCAGCATTAGGGTGAATATAAATGCAAACTGAGATCACAGGAGCAATGCCACTGCTGAAGGTCTGGCTTGGAAGAAAGGCACACCTGGGACAGAGCCCTGTCTCCATTTCTGAGCAGGTACCAACTCCTCTGCTCAAGAAGGATTTCTAGCAAGGAGAGGTTTGAGGCATTTTAGTGATCCTTGTCCACCGTAACCATCCTCAGAAGACCTTTCTTGTTGCTCTGAAATGCCCCAGATGAGCCCCTGATGTTTTTGGGAGCCACTCTTCAGAGCCCATGCAGCTCACCTGAGCTCAGGGGGTGCGAGCCAGTGACAAGAGCAGGCTGGGAAGGCAACCTGCAAACAGTTAGCCTCAATGCTTCTTTTTTTTTTTTTTCTTTCTTTATTCTGCTCTCCTTTCTTGGCCATTTCAGGTCTTGGCTTCAGATGACCCATGGCACCGTCAGCTGCCTACCATTCAGCACCTCATGCTGCTGCTCACCTTTGAAACATCTTAAATGTTCTGGTCATTGCCCAAGAAATCATGTTTACATCATCTCTGAGAGACATTCAGAGTTAAGATAAAAAATAGCCAAAACAGCTTAGTGCTTTTGGCTTATTGTTTGAATATTTAAAGACATTGCATCTGGAAAGTATTCCATTAATTTGTGGCTAGCACCCATATATCAAATCCATGAGCTTCCAAGTAAACAGCTGTCACTGGAGCTGCCACGGAGGGAAATTGGCACTGCTAGCTTGTGGTGAGCAGAGAGGGAACACGCTGGTACAGACTAATCCAAGGAGGAAACGTTAACCCAGATGTGTGGAGGACAATGAATGAATTGTTCCTTAGAGCTTCTCAACTTCTCAGCTGTATTAATATGAGGCACAATTAAGGCCTCAGACTATTGTATTCGCTCACACACATACACAGAGTGTACATATCATCATAGCCAGAAAGACAGGGTTGCATACTATGAGTATATACCATAAAGCAGCCTCCCCACATGCATGGAAAGGGGGGCCACATGTTTGGGGGAGAGAGGAGACTTGTCCGTGTCTGTGGCAACCTATTTTTAGGCTGGTTGGACAGCGTAGCCGTCTTTTGACGTTTGGACAGCTTGAAACACAAATGTTCATGGCTTCCTCACAGAAGATGCAGTAGAGCCGGGACCCATCCAGGCATCGGTGTAGCAGGGGATGTGTGGGGTGCTTACTGCAAAACTTCAGGTGCTTTGGGGCTGTTGGCCTTGTCGGGGGCCTCAGCTGGAGTGGCGATTTCCCGTACAAGCAGCTCAGAGTGGTGCAAGAAGTTCTACCCGAAGCCAGGTGAAGTGCTGAGGCGAGGGCTCAGGTTCGGTTTTCAAGCACCTCCGTTACTGGCAGAGCTGTTTGTTGTGCGGCCTGGGGCAGCGGGGTGGGGGCCTCTTATTTTCAACTGCGTGTTTGATCAGTCTGTTTTCCATGCGGTGCTCAAGTAAATGAACTAATTAAGAGGAATTGTATACATGGAAATGGGACAGAGATGGTATCGCTATTTATGTTTTCTTGGGAGGGGTGTTACAGAAGCATTGAAAAACCCCGCTGCAAGATCAGGGTCTCTGGTGGTAGGTGCTATGGGGCATCTGGGGAGGTTCGAGCTGAAATATGAAGGAAGGGCAGCAAGAAGAGGGTTTTCCCATCCCCTTTCCAGAAGGGAGGATCTGAGGCTAAGGGAGATGAGGTGAGTCCCCAGGGGAGGTGGCCACATCAATCTTGGGGGAAGCACGGATGGCCTGGGATGGAAGGGAAAACCCTTTCCCGCTTCTGCCCAACAGCTGCTCTGGCATCTACTGTAGATGCTCTGGCACTCCACCGGACTCGGGATTTACCTTCTGTTTACTAACCAACCCAAAGTGGGTTTGAACTGGTGACCTTAAGGTGAAAGGCTCTGCATCTTATTAGAATTACTGTGAGCTGCTGAATGAGTCCCCCATGGCAGTTAAGATTTGATTATGGTTCTAGAAAATGTTCAGCTTTTACAATTAGTGTCAAAGCAGCGGTAAGCCCCTCTTTGATTCCTGGGTGTAGGCTCGTGCTTTTCTTAACCTCACACATATGCTGGCATATTTACAGTAAGTGTTCAGGGGGTTGGGTTTTTTATTTTTTTTTTTTTATTATTTTTGAATTAAAAATGGAAGTTCCCCAGGGAAATTATGCAATGGGAAATAGCCACTTCAATAAACTTGACTCACACATTTTATTGATTATAGTAAATTTAATTATTCCATTTAAACCTTGCTTACACACACAAAAAAATTTTATCCTTTTCTTTCTACATGTTTTTTCCTGTTTTTGTATCCCTCTCTACAGACCAAAAGTGTACTATATATTATTTTAAATCTTTTAGAGGAGAAATACTCAAGGCTAAGCTTGTCCCCCATAATTATAAATTAAAAATTAGAAGACATACCATAAATCTTATTCAAAACATCTTCAAATAGAACTACTAATTGTTAAACAGCAGTAATTATAGCTTTTAAATACTCCTTTGCCTCTGTCGTACATTATGTGCACTATTTTTGCTAAGGGAGACAATTATTCAAGTGCAAAGGATGTTAAAAAAAAACCAACCCAAACCAAAAACAAAAAAAACCAAACAAAGCATAAAGCGAAATAGGTGTTTCTCCTACTCGGTACCTCGTTAGGCAATACCGTTCATTCTCTTTATACTGGGATAATACCCAGAGGTCTCAGTCTTGTTTAGACACTGTTGCACTGAGGTCTTCAGAGGCTACAGTCCAAAATGCAGTGAAAGAGATACTGGTCCATGGGTCTTAACCTTGTTCATCATGGCTGGAAATTAGGATGTAAGAAGAGGAATTATCACTAGAGATGAAGGATCAAAAGTAATTCACAAAGTCGGTGCTCCCTCTTGCATGAGGGGACTATTCAGAGCCGGCCCATCCCAGCAGTGAGGCAAATCATGGTTGGTCTTCCTCCCTGAAGCTGCAAAGTTCAATCTGGACACGGGCTACTTGGGCTCTGGAAGCTGAGGCTGCCCAGTTTTGAAAGTTGAGATGGGGCCCGGGGTTTGTTCAAGGCTTTGTTGCTTCTAGTTACATCTTTCGTAGGGGATACTTGTCCCATGGCTTGAAAAAGAATTAAAATTGGATGCTCGGTATCCTGGTAGGCTTCAGATCTATTTGCTTTATTCAAAAAGTATAGCTGGAAATAAGTACTTACATATTTTTAAATGACCTACCCCTAAAAATAACTACAATCTGATGTAAACTGGCGAGGGTGCCTTGAATTAAATGGATTCACTCCATCTTGCATCGGATGAGAATTAGGCCCCAAGATTCATGCAAGCCCAGTTGTGATGACCTTGAAAAGAACTTAGGTTAAAGATGAGTTTGGAAGCGATCAAACCAAATCATAAGCCTGGCTGATTTCATTCGTTTTTCTGGCAAGTCCGAGTTTGCTGAGAATATGACCTTATTGCAATATGTATTACACCAAATCCTTCACTTAATGAGCCCATTGCCACAGATGTCACTCTCCATGCCATAACTCCCCAAAACATTTCAATTTCCTTCCCCGTAACTGTCACCACGCTTGCTCTGGCTGCCGCAGGGAGGGAATTTAGCCATGTAGCAGATCCCAGACTCAGCTTTTGGCCTAGATGACACACAGAAGAATTATTTTGCAGATGGGCCAACCTAGGACACGTGTTCCCGCTGGGATCGGCGCTCTGCTCCCCCCTCGCTGCCTCCTTAATGACAGCGCGAGAGCTCGAACCAACAGCCAACTCCTCGAATGGCAACAACAACAGACTCCTTGTCGTTACCCAGGCTGACTCAAAACAGAGTAGAAAAGAGGATTTTCTGACAGAGCTGCGGATCGCAGACTCGCAATATGGAGCTCGTCACCTAATGCTACCAGTGATGCTCTCTGGTAAGTTATAAAAAAACTACCCACCTGCTCCTTGCCTCAGTTTCCACAGCTGCAGGCTCTGTGTGAGGATTAGTAGGCCAGGAGATGTGATGTGTGGCTCCTACGGTGATGGTGGTAACAGACAAATAAGCAATACTCCAAATGGAATGCCTGGCTGATAAGGAATTGGAAATTTGGCTTAAGAGTTTAAGAATCACCCCCAGAAGAAAAAATTCTCTTCCACCTTCCCTCCCAAAAAGTAAGCCTGAGTCTGTTGTCTCCATTCCTGCTTTTCATAGTCTTACATAATGATCTACATGAAAACTTGAAGGTGAAAAACCCAAATGCTTCATGCTCTAAATTTTGAAATGGCACAATTGCAGTGCTCTTGGCATTTTTGTTTTTCCTCTGGGTGTTTTCCTTTCAAAGCAAAGTGCAGTCAGAAAGGGATCTGCTTTTGCTAAGTGATTCTCTTTTGGTAGAACAGCATCTTTCAAAGAAATATATGAGTATTCCTTACATTTAGCCTATATAACTACAGGTACAAACGGTTCTTCTGAAGTTTTACCAACCATTTCTATTTACTGCTGCTTCAAAGAAAGCAGAATCGAGTGCGCTGTGGAATTCTTGCTCTCCCAACACACACAGACCTCAAACTTGAAAGAAAGTTGCAGTATTATTTCTTGCCCTTCCATCATTATTATTATTATTATTATTATTATTATTATTATTATTATTATTATTATTATTATTATTACTGCTACTACTACTACTACTAGTGGCAAAAGCAAGTGCTGATCCAGTGAGGTGCTGCATACCTTCGGCTCCCATGGGAGTCCCTGACAAGACAAATATTTCCATTTTGCCTGTGATGTACAGGCACTATGGTGAATCCTAGCCACCTTCCAGCCCTTCTCCAAACACAGAAGGAGGAACGGGATTGCCACAGAGGAAGACCCTCGGGGGAAAGGTGCTCCTCACAATTTAGGTACACAGATTTAAGTACATTGTTTTCTCAATGTCTTAATCCTGGTTAGTGCTGAAGATGCACAGACGCAATGTGCTGACCACCTGCTTCATTTCACAGTGGCACCATTGTGTTTCTCTGAGAATAAATATTTCTTCTCCCTCTCTTTACAAGAATCCCATGATTTCATGGGGGTAAAAGTCTTGATTCTTCCACATCTCTTCCTTTAGCCTGTTTGATTCACTGATTCATTTTGTACACTGGAAGATGTATTCAATTTTTCAGCTTTATTGGTTTCCTTTTCTCTCTTTATTTTTTGTTGCTATTGGTTAGTTCCAAAACGAGCGATCTGAATGCCTTATCTACCAGAAGGCACGTGCACGTGAGTTTCTTACTTTGCCATCCCTCCACAAGATTTCATTACATTTGCCTAGAATTTAATCTGTAACAGGCACTGCAGAGCTGGTCCCAAGGCAGTGGCTCATCACTTGACATCCTTTTTCTGTAAGCTCCTGTTTCCTTCTGCATAGCCCTGGCTTGCGGGGTTGTCAGGATGGGTTCCCTCCTGCTGCGCTAAGTTTGATGTAATCGCTGTAGTGCCACTGAGCAATGTGTGGCAAACGGCTTTATCACTGAGGACAGCGCAGGAACCTGGGATGAGTGAACAGCAGCTGCCAGCAGGAATGCTCCTCCATATTTTAAGCTGGTCTTTCTCGGAGAGTTGGAAAAGAGGAGATTGGAATGAGTTTTTTCCCTTCAGGTAATTCACTGATGTTTGTAGTTGCACACAGGGACACCAGAAATCTTACTTAAAAAGCTCTCATCCAGTATTATTCTAATGATTTCTTGACCACTGAAAAGGCCCAAGAAAGTTTCAGAGTCCAACATCTCTCAGCAGCTGATCTCGAGCGAACCTGGAAAGGACAACCCCATATCGTCAGAGCCCTCACCCAGGCCCCCTGGCCACAGAGACGTCACGGCTGATTTTTCAGTTGGCCAGAAGCCCCATCTGTTTCACTGCAGAGCTCAGGCATGCCTTGACACAAGTAACTAGTCATGCCCCATCTATCTTACATGCTCTTTTTTTTGAGCACCTCCCAGACTTTACTATGTTTATCCTCTTAGCATCTCTGTAATTATCTCTCTTGTAACAGATGAGAAACAGAAGAACATGGAGGTTTTGCAATTTGAGCTGAGCCGTGCAGGAGCTCTTTGGCAGAAGAGGCAATCTCCCGAGGGGTGAGTAATGTTCTTTTGACAATCGCATTAGGCTTCTGTTTGTATCCTTACAAACCTAGATACAAGGCCAAAATCAAGCCTAAAGCGTCTTGCACAGAGCGAAGTCACGCTTTGAACCTGGCTGATCTGGGACCGATGGCAAGCTTTCACCACTGTCCTTCCCGGTCCCCACCACAATTCCCAGAGACCAGAGCTGCAAAGCAGTTCACTCTGTTTCAATTTGAAGGATCAAGTCTTATTTATGCAAGCAACATAAACGTTATTTTAGCTTGACAAATATGTAGAAAATTGAGAATAGCTGCAACCATTGAGTGCAGTGTCCCGCAGAATAATTTTGTCCAAAAGCACGGAGCACACTCACGACCGTATTTTAACCAGCGTGACTGGCAAAGTGAATCAGATGGCACTTGGGTTCAAATATAAGCTTATGGCCAGCCCTATTAACCAATTAAATCGATGAGAACTTTACCATGAACCTGAATATAGCTTTAAAGCCTCATCCAGCAGCAGCAGCTGAGCGTAAGAACTGCTGAGCGGAGAGGCAAACCGACTGGGCGGTGTGCTTCAGGGGAGGCACGTGCTTAGCTGAATGGAGGGCTCTGCGTAAAACCCAGCGGAGCAATGGAAATCAGATCAGCAAGACGAAGCCTGGCTGATGAACATCCTTCCCAGCATGTGAGTCAGCGGCAGGTTAATTAGGCATAGCTAGGCAGGGAGCAGTGGTTATGACAGAAGAGGCTTTAATTGATAGGATCATTTTTAGCACAATAATATTAATTAGTAATTGCGATAGGGAACATGAAGGCAGGTGGAGCACTTTCTGTCAAGGTATTTTTATACGGAATTAGCCTGTATAAACACCCATTGTAAATACATTGTCGTTGTCAGGTGTAATAACTGCCTTGGCACATAGCATCTCTACTCGCAATGGAAAGATAATTAAAGACACAATTGTACACTACGGTGTTTCTCCCAGATGCTAATTGTGTCATCGGAGAGATCTAAATAATTCTATCAGGAAAACACTGGGTGACTGTTAATAGTAATTTCCAAAATGCAGACAATAAATAGATTGAGAAAGTGCTGTGAGCATTGAGCCAGCCTTGGAAAAAGCTAGAGGAAAAATTGTATTTCTGAAGCGAACATGGAAATTTGAAATGGGAGTTAGGTGCATAAACATCTTGGAGGAACTTAGACCCTGAGCTTACTGAAGCCAAATCCCACCCTAGCCTACAAATAATTTCATATTTCAGAGCCTTCACTTTTTCCTCATATGCATGTTGTTCTTAGAAGCTTAGACAAGGAGGGACGAATCCTGAAGATATTACTTAAAGTAATTTTCTATTCATGTTGCGGAATATTCACTACTGATAATCCTAGTAATAATTCTCATGAAAAACTGTGTTATATTACTTGTTGCATTTTATTATGTATAGCATATATAATACATTGTATAGCTCTATATTACAGGTCTACATTACATACCTGTAATATTATGTTCTGGTAATTAAACCAATTAAAGTGCAGTTATGAGCTCATTAAACCCAAGAAGCATGAGATGTCAATCAATTCAGTTTTTATCTAGATAAAATCTTATCAAAGCTAAGCGATTCAGTCCTTAAAACCAAGTGTTCTTATGCTATGTCTGTATTTATGACGCATGGATAAACACGATCCAGAAAATGCCTGTATAGGCATATGTGACCTGCATGCACAGTGCCTATTACGGAGCGAACTGCTGCTGGATATTTTCACCTCTTTAGTTCCTGTGGCACATCTGAGCGGGATATTCTGTTAAAATCATAATTTTTAAGTATTTAATAATATCACATGGTTCTTTACAGATCTGATACAAGCAATATATAGCCCTCTGCCCCAGTATGTAGGTTTTACACGTTGTTCCTCAGAGGACAGCAGAATGACTTAGACGTGCCAAGTTATCCTGTTGTGGTCAGATGCCTTTCTCCCAGGTGCTGCAGCACCTAAACTGGTCCTTGCAGAGTCGGCAGGTCCAGCTCTCCCTCTTGGCTCTTATGGGCTGAGAGGCGATCCTGAATTAGCTCTTTTGAAGTCATCCGGGACTGGTGCCTGCCTGCCTGGAGCAGAGCATTATACTCTGGAATAAATATACTCTGGGCAGAGATCTTCATCCCACTCAAGTTCTCCCATGGCTCTTATGGTAGGGACAAGATTTTGGGCAAAACCTCACTGCCGTCCCAGTCAGTTTCTGGAGCACGTTTCTTGGGGCTGAGAGATGGCAATACTGGGCTTTGTGCCTTGCATTAAGAAGAGGAGTTTGGTACAGCCATGTTGGTGATCAGCAGAGGCTGCAGAAGGAAGAATTCAAATTATGCAGAGAGGTAGCAGAGGAGTGGCAGTCATAGAATCACAGAATTGTATAGGTTGGAAAAGACCTTTAAGATTATCAAGTCCAACCGTTAACCTAGCACTGCCAAGTCCACCACTAAACCATGTTCTTAAGTGCTACATCTACACATCTTTTAAATTTTAAATAAACACCTCCAGGGATGGTGACTCAACCACTTCCCTGGGCAGCCTGTTCCAATGCTTGATCACCCTTTCAGTGAAGAATTTTTTCCTAATATCCAATCTAAACCTCCCCTGGTGCAACTTGAGGCCATTTGCACTTGTTATTTGGGAGAAGAGATCAACACCCACCGCACTACAACCTCCTTTCAGGTAGCTGTACAGAGGGATAAGGTCTCTGAGCTGCCTTTTCTCCAGACTAAACAGCCCCAGTTCCCTCAGCCACTCCTCATCAGACTGGTGCTCTAGATCCTTCACCAGCTTTGTTGCTCTTCTTTGGACATGCTTGAGCACCTCAATGTTTTTCTTGTAGCGAGGGGCCCAAATCTGAACTCTCAAGGTGTGGCCTCACCAGTGCCGAGTACAGGGGGATGATCACTGCCCTAGTCTTGCTGGCCATGCTAGTTCTGATACGAGCCAGGATGCTATTGGCCTTCCCGGCCACCTGGGCACACTGCTGGCTCATATTCAGCCGGTTATTGACCAACACCCCCTGGTACGTTTCCACCAGGCAGCTTTCCAGCCACTCTTCCCCAAGCCTGTAGTGTTGCCTGAGGTTGTTGTGACCCAAGTGCAGGACCCGGCACTGAGCCTTGTTGAACCTGGTTGAAAAGTGACACAGGATTAATTGAGCTGGGTTCTGGTTCTCACGCTGACAGTGTGTCTCACCCAGTGTTCTGCACTCTGTTTCATGTCTGCATTGGTCAGGTATACTTCAGGCTATTGGGGGCAAGGACTGCCTTCACGCTATGTCTGTACAGCATCTGAATAGTCGTCATGCCTTGATCGTGGCTATCATCTCTAAGGGGGGCTCTAACATAAGCAATAATTACACTAATATTGATAATACTGATGATGAGGCCAATGAAAGACTGATGATAGTTACCTATTAACATAGTCCAGAAAAGCCCCACGCTTCAGGTTCAGCTCATCCAGAACAGAGAAGTTGTTTGTATTTATATTGTTTTTCTGGTGGGAGGAGAGTGTTCATGCCCAGAGTTGGAGAGCGTGGGGAGAAAAGAGAATTATGGAATGATTTTTCTATTGTGCCTAAGAAGATTATGATCAGAAAAAGGAGGAGGGAGAGAGGAAAATGTGGATGATGTTGTTATTACCAAAATGAAAGAATTTGAACATAATCAGCAGTTAGGGAAATGTGTTTTTAAAGACCTTGAGAGAGGTCATAATGAGAGTTTACTTTGTAGATCTAATCACAGTTTACAAGACCATATGCCAGTTCCCAGCGGTGTCTATAGTGAACAGCAGGATACCAGTAATTTTCCAGATGTGGCTTCCCCAATAGAAGGAGAACAAAACCAGTAAGAACAACTGGAGTGACCCAGCACTGGGGAAGCCTCTGAACTCCTCTACATCTTTTGACTGGGATGCCCTCAGGAATACTTTGTTGCCTGGTAACACTGGCATAAACTCTTCTACAGTGTGACAGAGCCTGCAAGATATAAGGAGAAACTCATAGAGGGATTATAGGATCCACTTTTATGGAAATGTCTTCATGAAACAGGGCTGAAGCATACCTACCATGATATCTGTCCTAGATACCTGATGAGTATTTGGGGCCACATTAGTAGTGCGAGAGAGGGGAAAGAGGTTGGGTGCAAACAGGGTGTTACTAGCTTGTGAAACATGTCAGCGCAGAAGGTCACAGTCTCAACTTCTGCCCTAAGCTTCCTGTAATTTCTGCAAACACTTGCATATTTGGCCCCTTTTGGTCAGATCCTTCCATCATCCACCCTTGGGTCTTGGCATTGCCCCAGTCGCACTGCAGCGCAAGCGCTTTCCAGATCAGACCACACCAGCAATAGGAGAGTTTGCAAGGGGCTATGTGGAATCACTGAATCTTCTCCCATTTTTGTTTAGAGAGAGTAATCGTCTGCAGATGCCTTTCCTTGGGAGGAATGAACTTAAGAGGAAAAGATGTGCTGAGGAAGGTGAAAAAATGATGTTAAACAGGAAAGGAAGCTGTGGAATCATTTGAGCTCTTCTGGAGGTTGTTCTTGCAGCCTAACGCCCTCGCTCCAGGTTGCTCTTTACTTCTGTCTCATGAGCTTTGTCCCCTGCTTTGTGATTGACATTAGCTTGGGGAAAGCAATTGTCAAGGTCTGTTGATGACACAGCAGTTTCTGATGTCATCTGTAACTGATTCATAGCTTACTTTGGAAGATTAGGGAGCAGGCTAAGATCCTCCGGAAGAATCTAAGCTGCCCTATGAGAGCTCTAGCTGAGGTCTAGTTATTGCTTGCACCTCTTGTCACAGTGAACACATTGTCATTTCCACAAAAAAAGCATAGATCATGATAGCTGAATCTTTACGTGGAAGGAAGGAGTGGAGTCTCCTAATGAGCTGGAAGGAGGAAATTTTAGTCAGCAACACCAGCTGGTCATCTCAGAGCAATGACGCATTAGAAGACACCGAGGCCTCGCTTTGCTTAGCCAAACGAGTGCTGCCTGCCCTCGCCGCCGAGCACGACAGGAGCTGCTGAGTCAAACAGGAGAGCCAGAGCTGTGCCGAGGAGGAGTGTGCTGCTATACACATTACTGAGGATTGGTTGAGAGACTTGGAGAAGAAAAGAAAAAAGCCCTCATGGGAGATGGTCTATTTTTAATGAGCCCAAACCTCTTCCACAAATTAAGTGAAATATTTTAAAAGGAAACAATATTACTTTGGTTTTATTTGTTTCAGCTACTTAGTTACAGCTCCACGTGGACACAATTAATGGAGGAAATAGAGTATTTTATAAGCCCAGGACTCTGAGATAGATATTTTGTGACCCTGTGAAATTCTTTGGCCTAATCACCACACATTCCTTGAGAGAAGGTTGTATATTGCCGAAGATTATTAACTTCGGTTCCAAAAATGTTGTGTCTAGTCATTGAATGGCAAAGGTCAAAAATTGTCATGGCATTACTCAGTGATGAATTTTGCCCTCCATTTTTCATTCAAGTCCCTGCTGTCCATCTCTGGCTCAGGTCTGTTCTAATTCTGTTCAAAGTATTCCCCAGCAAGAAAGAAAGGAATGACCTTTCCACTGGAGCTAGTTTTATTTCCCAGATCCCTTTCAGGCTCCCCCTGTGACTTCATGTAAATCACTTGGACATTCAGTACCTCATTTCTCCATTTTTTATTTTTTTAATAGAAAGAACACGATTTCCCCTTTATTTGCCTATTTACGTGATGAATTTTTCAGGCCAATGGATCATCTTGTTTGGGTGGTATCTAACACCAACCCATTTAATCTTTGCTGGTCAAAGAAGAACAGATTGAGGTAAAACTGGGGGATGAACGTTATTTAGATGAAGAGTTTCATTTGTGCCTTGCCCTGCTTTCTTGATGATAGGAAACAACAAAGAAGTCACCCTTAGAAAAAAATGTTTTTTTTCATTCTGCTGGGACTGCCTCAAATACCAGAGACAGGACCCATAAAATACCAGGTCTGGGCTTTCTGGCAAGAGTGATTGTGACAGCAGGGTGTGATTTCTGAATGGAGACCGCTCCTCAGTTCCTCCGCTGATACAAGTCTGTATATCTCGTTAATCAGCCATCCGCTTCTCACAGATGGACCTCAATATTCTCCTTTTTAGCTCTCAGACCAGTGCTGCAACCGGCTATTACATGGAGGTAAACATCAGCTCGTCAGCGCAGTAATCTGTGCAAATATCCTGATAGCTTAAGCACAGCAGTGGAGTAAATAAACAACCTCAATGCCCCTTCCCCTCCACCACGTCAATAAATATAGTTTACTGTACACATCACTCTCCAGGGCCGAGCAGGGATGGTGTGAATCCATTAGTAGGGCAAGGGTGAGTGACTTCTGACTTCAGCGACCCTTAAAGTTAATCCAGCATTGTAGGGGCAGAATTAAATGTGATGAGCTCAGAAAGTGTGATAAAACCAGATTTAAGTGCACAGCTGGGCAGCAACCTATAAAGGCAGAATTTAAAACCGTAATAAAAACTTTGTAATCTAATTACGACGGTAAAGTTAAAGGTGAGGTATTTGCAGCATGATTCACATGCACCACGGCTAACCTCTGACATCTTGAATATATTATGTGGTTTCTTCACTACAGGAGTAATTTTTGAGTTGCTCTCTCACACTACACGGTTCCCTAGATTTTATTCTTGTGCGCTGTCTTTGGAGGTTGCAGGACAGGACAAAACTGCGGATCAGAACTTTGCAAAGCATCTGCTTTCCTATGCTTCTTGCTCGAGGCTTCTCAGGGCTGCTCCTCACCATGCTCCAGGCACCCGGCACGCAGACAGGGATTGCAGCAGGTGCACAACATCTCCAAAAAATCAAAGCTCCTAAAGAGAGTCTGAGGAGAAACCACAGCAGGAGCAGGCATGTCTCAAGCTAGTTTTAGCCTGGCTAGTCTTAATACCAACAGGAGGAAGGTTACAGCCTGGATGCAGAATATGATTCTAGGCAACCAGCTCCTGTTGAAGCCCATGTCTTCATGTCTTCATTGCAATTAGCACCTAATTAACACCACCTCAGATATGCAGTCATCTCTCTGATTTCAGTGCTGGCTCATCCAAAAACCAAAGTGATGGGAAAAACCAGCCCCATGAACCCTGCCTGGTTCTCCTTTGCCGCTGCCGATGGACAGAGTTCATTTTGCCCAGCTGGTGGGGTTCAGAGTGCTTTTGCCAGGATGGACACTGTCAAGTTAACGGTTGGACTTGATGATCTTAAAGGTCTTTTCCAACCAAAACGATTCCATGATTCTATGACAACCACCTTAGAGTCAAGTCTAGAGTCTTTCAGCAGAAAAAGCACAAGGGGTTTAAATATTCTAAAATAAAGGTCTTTTTCCTGGGTCCCATTAAGTGTTGTCTAGCATCCCAAGAGCGCTGCATCTATGGGGGGGGTGTAATGGTGGGATTTAAACAAGTTTGCTCCAGCTGGTAACAGCTGGGCACTTGCTCTAGGAAAGGCAGTCGGGGAGATCGCTCTGTCTTCAGCCAGCCTGTGTCAAGACAGAAATTTCAAGTAATTCAGAAATCTACCCCACGTGATAGTTCTGACTTCTTTTTTTTTCTACATCTCAAGCAGCAACAAAAAAAAAAAATGGAGCAGAAATGTTAGAAAAAAATCTTTTTATATGAAGTCTGAAAAACTATATTGTTGGGGTTTTTTTTAACTAACATAACTTGGTGGTATTCCTGAAATCAAATTCCATCTTACTTCCTTCTGTCTGAATTTTAGGCAAAAGGCTTCCTTTGAAGTCTGACTGACACCAAGCTATATTCCTGTAGTGTAATGCTCACAGGAGTTGTTCAGGACAGGGCTGTTTGTAGAATCAGCATCCCAAAATAAACTATGTCCTCCCCTCAATGCAATGCGTACCCAGAGGATCAATCTCCACAAATGTTATTCTTAAACTAATGAAATATTTACTGTGTCTGTGAAATCAAACTGAAACAGATCTGTTGCTTAGGTTTTCCCAGTGGGTAATCAAATAATATTTTTCCTGAAGGAAATTAATAATTTTTTAAGATTCTGCATTTCCGAGCCTGTCCTCCTTTATCAAGGTTGGAGGGGAAGAGCAGAGCCATCAAGGACACCCTGTGGATGGTTCAGAGTGATGTTCTCTCCCATGGGGAGAGAAGGGTGTGAGAGCTGTGGGCTAAAATAGATGGTTGGTATCAGCAATGGGTAGGAAAGAGGTGTGGGGTGCTCTTGGAAAGGGACTACTCAACTTTTCCACAGGCAGCTTGCCTTTGTGATAGCAGGCCTATCTCAATATTGTTATTTAGAGAGACAGATGCTTTCTATTTTGGAGAGAAAAAAGATGTTATGTGTATATATTGAGGTGCCATATACACTTCTGCCAGTCCTGAGGCAACTTCATCCCAAACTATCCTTCTTTTCATACAGCTGTACAACAACCACACCAGGGTAGAACCCTCTACAAGAGACAACAACTTTTAA
Organism: Aramus guarauna; assembly: GCA_013400195.1. Classification (NCBI taxonomy): domain Eukaryota; kingdom Metazoa; phylum Chordata; class Aves; order Gruiformes; family Aramidae; genus Aramus; species Aramus guarauna. The sequence goes on along the minus strand of VXBL01005755.1, from coordinate 614,581 downwards.
AACGCCATCAGGGGATACCAGAAAACACCACAACAAACGCCCTGAAACACAGGAAGAAGCCCGCCAGCTGCAGAAAGCCAGCGTGAGGATCAAAAGAGCAACATCCCAGGTACAAACAGGGCGAGATCCTGTCATGCCCAGGCCAGCAGCCACCCACTGCGTGCTCCAGTGGGTTTAGAAACCCCATCCTGTACAGCAGCTCCTGCATGCTTGGGCTCACTGTACCAAAGAGAGAGTAAGGGAGCATTTAACACCCTCAGTCTGCAAGGCACAGACGGGAGGTGGTAAATACCTTGATAAGGAAACTGGAGTGCAAATACCAGCTTTAGGCAATCGAGATTTTATCAGGGAAGTATGCAGGGATAACTACCTGACATGCAGATGTGCCTATGCACAGTGCCAGCAGCCTGCCAGTCCGCACATCTGGCCTCGGGCATCATGCTTGCATTTTCAAACCTGTGTGACTTTGGGGTATGTTGAGGGGGTAATTTTGCATGGGATTCTCACACCATGGCAGTGCCCAAAATGAATCTGCAGCTCTACGTCTCGAAAAATTTCTGGGCCCCCCACTAGAAGAAGGACATAGAGCTGTTGGAGTGAGTCCAGAGGAGGCCAAAAAGATGATCAGAGGGCTGGAGCACCTCTCCTATGAAGACAGGCTGAGAGAGTTGGGGTTGTTCAGCCTGGAGAAGAGAAGGCTCTGGGGAGACCTTATAGCAGCCTTCTGGTACCTAAAGGGGAAGAAGCTGGAGAGACACTGTTTACAAGGGTAGGTAGTGATAAGATGAGGGGTAATGGCTTTAAACTGAGCCAAAAGAGGGGAGATTTAGATATTAGGAAGAAATTCTTTACCACAGAGGGTGGTGAGGTACTGGAACAGGTTGGTTAGCAATGACATGCATTTCATGGCACAGGTATCCATATGTAACAGGTGAAAAAAGGACCCTGGAATCCAAGGGCTCGGTGAAGTTATAAAGAAATTAGTATTGTGTATTGCTCAGTGAATGGATGGTGTCTCATGGGCCAGTGCAATTGCTGTCAGCATGGGACCTAGAGAAGACCTGTGCCTGATCCCATCATAGTCTCTGCAATGTGAATCACAAATTTAGTGAGAGTGATTGGAAGCTGAAGGGCTGTGAACTGGCACAACGTATATATTCACACTTGAGGACATATGGGGATGGTCTTACACAGACAGTTTGGAGAATTAATGCCGACTCTCTAGCTCTGGACCCCAATATAAGGATATGGAGCTGTCTGTTGGCTGTTCTCTCTCCTACTCTGGATCACCAGGGAAGTTATTGCCTGGGTTGTCATCAACCAAAGTGGGAAATGTCTGTTCAAAGCGCCTGTTCCTGCTCTGACAGTGCTCTTCAGGTGTCCTACAGGCTGTTGGACATTTCTGTTTGGTTTTTGCATTGATTCTTGATCAGGTTTACAATACAACGGATGGCACAACCAGACGTATCCTTGGTGGGAAGAAAAGAGTAGGGAGAGCTAGGCAGCTTGAAGGGATGGCCTGGAAATGTGAACAAGGAGGAAGGAGAGACTGTTACCTTGCTGGAACGATAAGGGGTTGGGGCAGCACTTGCAGCCTCGCCATGCCAGGGGCTTCACTGCCAAAGGGGCAGGGATGGTCTCTTTCTGGGGGTGGTGCTCAGTGTGGCTAATGACAACCATAAGTAGGAAAAATATGGACGCTATTGGAGAGAGAGGCCCAGGAATGGATAAAGAATAAATTGGCTGCACTGTGTACAGAGAGGGCCAAACAGATGTTGGGCCTGATCCAGAGCCCATTGAGTTAATGGAAAGGCTCCCTTTGGTTTCATTGGACACTGTTTCAGACCCATTACAGCTTCGCAGGAAGCAGTGGAGACCAAGAGTAATAACTTGTGGTGACTGGAGTGGTGTGTGTTGCATAGGTGTGGGCTATGAGGTTTTCATGGTGAAAACAGATGGGTCTTACAGATCCATCCATTTGGCCTGGATAACCCTCCTGCCTCCCCCTTCCCCCACCTGATGGTAAGCAGTCTTATGCAGTTTTGGTCCTCTAGCCAACATTTTGGCATGATTCTGCATGGAAGTACCCTTCTGCCTTCTGTATTCCCCTTCCTACTCAAGGAGGTTCGGGTGTGATCTCGTGGTGGCCCAGGATTTAGAAACCGGTGACTTGAGCTGTCCACAGAGAAGGCAGAAACGAGGCCTGCTGAGAACTCTTGACCAGGGAGGAATTTTGTTGTGGACCAGCAAGAAAAATAATGTAAAGCAGGTGTTTCTTCAATCGTGAGACATTTGTAAAACCAACGTTATCCAACAAGTCTCCCACTCACATTCTTGTTCACATGATACAGCGAGGTCTCACACGAAGGACCGCAAATAGAAAACATCTCTCTGTACTAGTTGGCGCACGACCTGTAGTAGGGCCTCCCTCCCCTTCTGCTGTCTGTGCTTTTCTGTTTATTTAGGTGTGTGTGTCTTTGTTTCTGTTTTTACATTTAGCACGCATAGAAAGGAAATGGGATTTCATACAGCTTAGGAGGCTGGGAGCTCACCATGCTTTGGAGCACGGGCCTTTATTTGTCCTCACACTACAGGTGCAAGCGGTCACAGGCCAGATCCTCCACTAGGATAAACTGCCCCAGCCTCCATGAGAGCTTCCTTTTAGCCAGCCCATTTGAAGATGTTTGTGATACCCAGAGATGCGGACACACGCCATACTCAGATGAAGCCAGTCTCGTTCAGGAGTGAGAACTTGAAGCTGAGCAGCACCCATTTTCTCCTGGCGATGCTATCAAGAGGAGTAGATTGACCATTGCACACAAAGATGCATCAACAAACAGTAGATGCTGTTTCATTCAGGGTCATGAATTTGTTGGAAATGTAATTTGGGGAATAATTTAGTTCAGGCCAACTTGGAGAAAGGCAAGGAAGTAAGTTATAAGGGTAATTTCCAGGCTCTCCTCAGGACCACCCCTACCCAAACATGGATAGCTTTGTTCTCGTTCTTTCTGTCAAGGAGGGAAATCCTCACAATGGTGTGGGATTGTCTCTAGTATCGCTGAAAGGAACAACTTTGTCTTTCTCCTGTGAGAAACTCTGCTCTGAAAGGTGCTAATAGGTCACAAAGCTAGTGTAAGCTAGCAGATTTTGCTCAGCATCAGGACCGTTATATTGATTTATTTCAACTGAAGAGCTACCCTAGTTTCCCTTGACATCACATCACAGCCCTCACAATCCACCTCTGGATTTTCAGTCATCCATTGGCAAAGCAGCTGCTCCCCAATCTTTTGTAAAAAGCTGTCAGTCTCGTTCACCTCCAGCCCCAGGTGCATTCACATAGACTGCCTTCCCCTTTGCGGGCATTCCCTTATCCACGCTGGCAGAAACGTGTACACACTGCCATGGTGCCAATCCTGGCTCGGGCTGAGTTGGGGTTTAGCTACTTAACAGGTTTAAGTCGTGACCCTATGACACCCCATCTCCAAAATATAGTCTCTCGCTGACAGTCATGCACTTCCAGCCCTGTTTCAAAAGAAGCTGATATTGAAGGAAGGCGCTGAACTTTTTGTGTGAGGTGAGGGTCAGGGATAAATTACCTGGCAGGAAGGTTGTGTGGCAACTTGGCGATTGTCCCATAACGCAGCTGAAGGAGAACGCCTGAGCCCTGTCTTCTAGCCTTCTTTTTAACCATGCTGGCTTGTTTACATTTGGGTGGTAGATGGGTGGAGCCGTTATTCCAATTTTTGGCTCGTATCTGTCCACTTGGATGTCAACGTAAACTGCTGCAATTATATCATAATTGTGTCTCCCTACTGGAAATGATTAGTCTGTTCGTTTTCCATAAATACTGGCTGGCTTCACCTGGCAGTGGCTGGAAATTGTCATGGCAGATATGAAAGCCCAGAGAATATGGGGATTCAAAACTCCATGTGAGTTATGGTGTTTTCCAGGTGGCAAAGTCTAACAAGACTGTGCTCTTGGATTTAGACATAAACAGGATACCAGAGGAGAAATGTCAGCTTTTAGACTGGGATTCAGGTAGCAATAGAGAAAGCACAGGTATTGCAAAGCAAGAGTAGTCTTGCTGTGCTATTTTAATCAGAAAGCGAATGTCTTATTAAAATAAGCCCCAAACTAATGGGGGAACTTTTAAATTTCAGACAAAAGTTCAAAAATATTCAGGCTTTCTAATTAAATAGCACTTCCCATTCCTACCTCTCCACCATGGCAGCCTTTGCTCTTCCATACCCACCAGTTCCAGCGGGTGGAACCAAATGTAAAATGTAGCCCAGTGTATTAACTTCAAGGCTATTTATTCTAGAAGTGAGCTCTAATTCCAAATAACACTGATGCCAACCTTTTTTTTTCCCAGGACTCAGGCATACAACACACTTTCCTCTATTGGAGCTCATCATTCCATAACTCCAGAAACTGCAATATAAACCTTGGCTACTCTGCACACTTCAACTTGAAAACACAGCAGTGATCTGGGATTTTAATTCAAGCAAATTTGAAAGTGGATTAGAAATAGGATCCAGCTGCATCTCTAATAGTCACAAGAAAAATTAGCAGAACATTGGAGCTGCAATGAACTCTGTCTTTCTTTTAGCTTTTTTCCTCCCTTTTGCTTTAGAAGAGGAATTACACGGACCTAAAATACCATAATTAAATTGTCGTTTGTTCCTTACCTTGGTAGGAGCTCTGCCCAGCTGAACACATCTCAGTTTCCATCCTAAGCATTTACCTACAGCACAGGGTTGGGAGGGGGGGGGCGGTTTATGACTTGTTTTAAGAAATTAGAAATCGGAGGCATGCACAGTCTGTCTGTTATAGTCTTCAGCGAGCGTGTTGCCAGGCTCTACAGGTTATACATCATTAGCGCACAGAGTGTCCAGGAGAGCCCAAAGCTTGTGCAGGTGTGTTGGCAAAGCTCACTCCACTTCCCTCCCTTCTCCCTCTCTGCTGCACTTCCAGCAAGCCGATACTTGAAACTCGATGTGGCAAAATCACAGAGAGCTCTTCTAAAGTTTGTTAGCTCGAAGCTCACCCAGCAGACGTGACTGTGAGATGGCGCGTGGAACCTGGAAGGGACTCACTGGAAAAACAAAACCATTGAGTCAAAAGCTTAGTGTGTTTTTCCATGATTGTATGAAAAAAAGTGCATGTGTGTTTTTTTAAGCACTTTCAGATATTAGAAGTTTAGTGAACACAGAGACAGCGCTTTTTTTTGTTGTTTTTTTTCTTTTTTTCTTTTTTTCTCTTTTCCCCTGCCCTTGAACTTTCGGAATGACTATAGGGAATATATTCCAGCCTGTTTTCAATGACCCATTCATATGGTGGTTTTATTTCAGCTTTTTCCAAAAGGGAGCGAGCTTCATTCGATCTCTGCTCCTGGCATTAGCTGCCATTATTTGTGCATCCTGCTCAGATAATCAATAAAGTGGATGGCATCTGAAAATAATTATACACACAGCTCTTCCCCAGCTTCCAAGACGGAGACAGAAGCTGGGAAAGGAGCCTTTGCATATTCAGCACTTGTTAAAGGAATGAAATATAGCGCTGTGTGTTATTGTTGTATCCTGAAACCTGGGCATTCAGCAGCAGTTTCTTTTGACGTTGCGTAGCACTCTGGCTGCACGGCACCTGATCACAAAGCTAATCATCTTTCCCATCTTTCCTGGCGTTGCTAGAAAAGTTGTCCTGTCTGCTTGTACGTCACGGCAAAGGGCAAGAACTGTCAAATGGGTTGCAAATACAACGGCGCTGTCTGTGGCCTCCCTTAGGGAGGAAGGAGCTAGCTGAGTTCGGTGCCCTCCTTTGTTTAGGGGACACCACCACAGCTGCGTTTTTACAGCCAGATGTCCTGGCCCCAAGCTAGAGTGTGGTGACAAGTGGGTGGCCTGTGCAAGGCGTGGTGTCTCCCTGTAGCATGGGATGAGTTTTTCCAGACAAAATTGTGTTCAACCCCGCAGCTAAAATGGCGAGGCTCTGTCTTAAACTGCTTGTGGCAAAGGCACCTTTAGAGAGATGCATAAGGCTGTCATTGCCTACTGAAGAACCTGATTCAGGTTCTCCAGCACCTGATGGAGTCCTACCAGCCAGGAAAGTATGTGAGTCATCTCATATTAGAAGACTAATTGAATGACTATTTTAGGAGGTTTGCAGCTTCAGCCTCCCTTCTCGCAATGGCTAAGATTGACACGAATGTGAGTGTTTCTACTGCAGCCTACCTGAACAGCAGCTGTTCCAGGTACCAACACGGTGGCTCTGAACTGAGCAGGTGGGAGAAAAAGGAGAGGCACAGATTTTGCCGGGGCAAGTTGCAACTGCAGAGTAAGGCTTTGTCCTTTCACTCCTGCAGCTCTGGAGAGAAGCTTTGTGCAGCACTGTCACAGTGGGGATTAGATCCTGGCTACGACCCTACATGGGTTTTAATGGTCTTTCCTAAGACTCTGCTTATGGCTTCCATTGAGGACAAGAAGAGAGGTGAGGTGGAGCGGTGATCTGACCCAGTGTGGCTATTCCCATGTATTTCTTTCATACCTTTCTCTCTTGAACTGCAGAGCCAGGAGGAATGCCATGGCTATACAGCCAGGAAAAACCTATGACGTCTGCAAGAGCTACCAGCTGGGGACATCTGGAGCCTGGCAGCTGTCTCCCAAGGAATGAGCTAAGGACATCAATCAACTTCCTGCTCCCAGCTGTTGGGTGCCAGCAGGGCTATTTCACATATCCGGGCAGCAACAATTACAGGGGAGCGATTATTTTTGGCCACTACTACAGGGTCTCTGCTATCTCCTGATCTAGGCAGCAAGCAGAAGTGTTTGTTCACGGCCTGCTCCATTGTCCATCCCCAGCTTTTCTCCGTGGTGGTACGTTGTTTACAGTGCTGTTTAAATCCTCCTGCCAGCCCCAACAATGCCTCGCGCAACCCTAGCGTGTCAGGAGCTTCCAGGCCGCAGAAAAAACCCGATCCTGCTCAGCCCAGCTCTGTTTGTTGCGATGTGTTTGCTTAGTGATTAACTCATGCACGGACATACACAGCCACAAATCTCTAGGTTGTCTCACAGCCTTTTCGTTCAATTAAGTCTGTTGACTTAGTCTCATTTTGAGCAGTAACTGGATTTAGATAAGGCAGTGGAAACCAAAACATCAATTGTGTGATTTCTGGCCCAGCCGGTATGTTGATCTGAAGGGAATGTTTGTGCGGGCGATAACCGAGGTAGTGCAGTGATTAGGACAAAATCATTTGGTGCAAAGACTTCTGTAACACGAAAACGCTCTGCATTAGGTACAAGCACTGGCCAGAGGGAGCAAAGGGAGCTGCCTGCCTCCGCAAACTCCTCTTTGCCTCGCTCAGTGCACCATGCTGTGAACGGCAGCCAGGGATGGAGAGGTCATGGTCTGTCTGAAGGCACACTCATGGTTGGGCTGGGAGCTCCCACCAGGTGAAGGGGCTGTGCTGGAGCCCAACTGGTAAAGGCGTAACTGCTCGTCTGAAGCCATCAAAGCTCTACAGGGATGCAATCATATGGGATTTAGCCAGCGACTTTTTGTCAGCAATAGACCAAAGTTATTCTGGGATAATTTCTTCCCACAAGCTGCAGGGCATGAATTTACACTCAGTTCCTTAGGGGCTTGATCTGCCCAACGTGAACCAGCCCTCATCACACACATCCCTGGGAAGAGGAGATGCAGGTAGCACACCCTCAGCATCTCCACTCCTTAGAAGACAGGTGGACCGGATGGAAAAATCCTCTATCCTACAATGGCTGATGTCTCCCTGTATAAGGAAGATAACAGAAAGCTCTTCTATTTGCAAACATACATTTTTGTGATGCCCTCCTGTGTCTTCTACTGCTTACAGACTATAGTCACAAAACATAGTGGGAAACATATATTGTTATATATTTGTCAAAAGCAAATTTCAATGCATGACATTTTTGGTCACGTTCTTTTCCAGATAACTGTCAGGCTCACAGAGAGCATAGAACATTCCTGACATCCTGCAAATCTTCAGGAAGGAGCATGGAAGAAGAATGCAGAAAAAGACAGCAAGACGACATTACTTCCTACATGCATAAGATAAGGTACACCTTTGTAAGATAGCAAATGCATGACTGATTTCCTCTTTCTTTTTTCTCCTTGTAGGAAGAGTTTCTTCCTCAAATTGTCCTTTTTTTCCTTCTGACATAAATCTGTGACATGAGGGGATCATTTTAGCTTGTTGCACTTTGAGAACTGCTGACGGATGTTGAAAGGGGACAAATACATTGTCGGTGGTTTGCAAACAATGGGCTGCATGCAGCCTCGGCGCATATATTCCTCCAAACAGCACAACTTCACCACCGGAGGAAGAGAGGAATGAGTTACTTCAAAGGACTTTATTTCCCAGTTCCTCCCACCCTGCTTGTTTCCTTTTGGGCTGTGCAGCCCTTTTTGTGGAAGTGACATTGGAAGCAATGTGAAATCAGTGTTTATTGAGAAAAGTGCTGCACCCACCTGCATCCCATGGGGTGGTGGTGCGGCGCGGGGAGGTGCTAAGCACCTTCAAACATCAAGCCAATAGTTTGCATCATCACTTTAAGCTGGGAGCGGGAATCACACCGGCCAGCCTCAGCGGTAATGCACTGCTATGTGCACTTAGAATCCTGCTCCTTATTTGACCTTCCTATAGGGAGCGCACACACACGTGGGAAGAGGGTATTTTAGTGCACTCAGACACTCAGGTTCAGTATGTCCATCAGTGAATTGGACAGTGGAGTGCTTCTGGCTTCTCGCACAAGGATGTTGCAAGAGTGCGGAAAGTCCACCACGCGCTGTAGACTCGCCCCCTTGTTCCCCATGCAGACACAGCCTGTGACTGTTTCTGTCACAGCCGCTGCCACTGGAAGCAGGACAAGCACCTTAAAATCTGCTTCCTTTGGGCCATGAAAGGTGGTAGCTACCGTGCTCCCGTCACCCAGCGGCGCAGGGCCTCACGACGCAGCTGAGCACGCAGCAGCGGAGCCGTGCCCAGCGTAGGGCTCTGCCCCGGCACGGCGGATTAACGCAACACGGTGTGCAGCTCCTGGGACTCGAGCAAGTGGCTGCGCGTGTGTGTACACACACACACACGCAAACACTTAATTGTTGGCAACTTAACATATATTAAACATCTTCTGGTAGCGATGAAAGATGGCATCCTCCCAGAGTTTTGCATACCTGTGAGCTAATCAGCCCTTTGTGTGAAAGCGTAGGTGGGGACTCTTCTAACAATACGAAGTTGATTAGCTCATCATCTTGGCTTTAGGGGCATACTGATGTGCCCATCCTGCTTTCAGACCTATGAATAATCCAGCTTTGCTGCGGTCCTCTTGTGAGGAGAAAAAAAAAAAAAAAAAAAAAAAAAAAAAAG
>VXBL01005755.1:579462-605172 GCA_013400195.1 Aramus guarauna | reverse complement strand
AAAAAAAAAAAAAAAAAGAGAGTGTCGTTTCAGGGCTTGGTACTCAAGCCTGTTTCCCAGTAGAGGTGATGAGTAGGTATTCATCTATTATTTACTGGTATCACTCTTGGCTTCAGGTCTCCTTGGCCAGCTGTTGGTATCAGAAATGATATCTATCTGACAGAAATAATTGCTGTTTTTCAACCATTGATTGGAATAACGTCCTTGAAGATTGGGCATGCGTGATTCACTGTCAGAGTGAAGGGACCATCAACAGAAGTCTGTGCTGGTCACGGGTCATTTAAATCTCAGTTAATAGTTTGGATGGCAGAGCAGACAGGGCTCTTACAGGAGGTTAAAGCCACAAAATAGAATGGGAGACTCCACCTTCAGTAGAGGAGGAGGATTGATTTTAAATGTTCTAAATAAACTTTAGAAATAGTCTTACATGAAAAAGAAAGCGCATAATTGAAATACACATATGGAACCAGGTCATGGTGCTGGCAATATGCTAGGGAAGCTGGTAGAGGACAAGCTCAAATCTAAGTCTACCGTGTGATGCTGTGGCCAGAATGATACTTGTTATTAGAGAAGGTATTATTAAGAGCACTCTTTCTGTGGAGGTCATTCTGGTGCTGGAGGGGCCCAGACTGCAGATCTGCACTCCATACTTGAAATAAAGATGTAAACATAGGAGAAAGTCTGGAGGAGAGCAACGGGACTGGTAAGAGGTTTCAAAAAAACATGACCTGTAAGGAATTTTTTTTTTTTAATTGGATTTGTTTAGTCTAGAAAAGACTGAGGACAGCTATGAGAAACTTCACATGTGAAGACAGTAGCTGAAAGGGGTATGGTAAAAGGGAAGTGATCACTGGGTCTATTTGCATGGGGAAGGACAAGATCTAGATGGGTTTATTTGCAGCAAAACAGAGGAGATGAGAGTTTAGGAAAGCTCTATCCGTAAAAAGAGGGAGATGCTGGAACTGATGGCGCAGAGAGGCTTTGGGGTCTCCATCACTGAGAGTTTCCAAGAGTTTAAACTAATGTACAACAGGAGTGAGGTGGGCACAGAAAGATGCAAGAGGGTCTCTTCATGTCTACATGCATTTGCTTAAATCCGTTCTTCAGGGTTTATTGCTTTGGCGGCGGTAGCAGAAGCCACGCTGGACTCAAGTTTGGTTGCTAAAACGGAAAACATGCTGATAGGTGGGTATGTTTGCACAGAAAATGTTGATAAGACAGGAAAAATGATATCGTTGTCAGAAACAACAGCCAAAAGTTTCAGATGTTCTGCTTCAGAAAAGCATATTTAAGGAAAACGGGTCCTTTGGCAAAACAGAGTTGTTCATTAAACAAAAGATTTAGATGGAAAAATTTGCAATGAGCTCTGTAGATTAGCAGCCCAGCAAAATCCCCAGACATCTGAAGTGTAACTACTGATCCAGGAAGCAGTTGCTTTTTGCCAGTTGGGATTAAGCAGAGATAGCGCAGCACCTCTGCATGCAATGAAAAGATGGGTAAAGAGATTGTCGGGGGAGACTGAGAGTAGCCTCCCCTGCAAAAAAGGCAATACAAGAATAAGTATCCAGAAAGACTCTGTGCAATAACTTCCCAAATGAAGAGGGAAATGGTGTCTCTCACAAAGTTGAGGAAGGACTGCGGTTAAGGGATGAGAGTCAGAAACCCAGCATTCAGAAACTGCTAGCTCTCACAAAGCCTGCACTTATATGTATTCAATCCAGGAAACTGGTTAGTGGGATGTGAAACTACCATATGTTTTTGCAGATGCTACGAGTATGTGTGCTTTCCTTATGTATATATGCTTTATACCCACTTTTGAAAATGGGTCAAAGCCTTCCAGTGCTCCAGGAGGAAAGCTCTTGAGAATTTACAGATCTGAGATGCTGTGATTAACGTTTCTGGACAGCAATTTCACTTTCCCCTATTGAGGCTTGGAAAAACAGAGGAGTGTGCAACAGGAGATCCACACCAAAGATCAAGGCAGACACATCTGCCTGGCTGTCAGATTTCACGCCAGCAAATTGGAAGAAAATTAAAAAACCTAGGCCAGATCTGGTCCTTGCTCTGGGAGCGCAAAGAGGTCTGAAAGGCACCTACACAGATATTAATGCTTGGCATAAAACCACCACAGAAACTCCTGTGTTTCTCTCACTGGTTTTGCCACCCCTTTAATAGAAATATGTCAAGTGAATACGAAGGAACGAGATCTTCTTGTTAAAATAGTCTTTCACTTCAGTGTCACTTCAGTTAAGACAAGGTTGCAGTGTCCACCTTTGCCTACCACAGCTCAACAGCTGCCCTTTGAACATTTCCAAGTTGCAGGCTTACATCTTAAATCCACAGTCCTGCAAGTGTGGGAGGCAGGGGATCATAAATGCTCAAAAGTAGGGTTTTTTTCTCCAAAGCCCCAGGGAGATTTGCACCCTGAGACACCATCCTTCTGTCAGGTATGGAGAATGAGCTACCGTCATCATCGTGTTGCTCTTAACTTTAATTTCCAGCGCAAATAGTCCCAAACCACTGTGAAGTGGGGGCAATATGACCCTGCCAGATGATTACACGTTGCCTCTTAATACAAAGCCAATTGTGTTTATACTCCATTACGCAGTTCCAAATTACAAGCCTTATCTCGCAGGAGGCTTGGGATGGCTCTCTCGTTTCAGAAACCTCATGGTAAAAAGGTCAGGTTTTAAATATAGTGTTTTCCAGAAAGACTATCTTAAAAATATAGTGCTGTTCAAATCCTCTGCTTCCTTTAATGCTATTTTCAGGTTGGTTTTTTTCAAATTAAACATTAGGCTTAGGAACATGCATGAGATGTTAGATTAAAGGGACAAGGCTTGGGTTTGCCGTGTCCATCCAGAAATAGCTGTTCCCTGGGTGGGCCAGGTGAAGTCGAGCAAGGTTATTGTCACACGACTTCCTCCGGTTTTCTGGGTGGGGGAGAGAGAGATGTGACTGGCTGCTTGCAGAAAAATCTGACCAAAAGCATCAGGCCACATCCTTTGTGGAGGTAAATCAACATCATCTGAGTGGCACTTCTGGAACCAGGACTATTTTCTTCAGGATCAGGCCTTTTTACATATGGTGAGGAAGTGGTAAAGATCACAAAGGGAAGGAAAGATATACATGCATGGCAATAATTGCAAAAAGCTACAGGGTTTTCCTATGTAGGTGGTGTCATTTTCTCTAAAGAATTAAAGCGCGGCTTTCCCAGCGCTCTTTCCCTTTAAGGAGACATGCTGAGCAGCGCGTCCGGATAAGACAACAAGCCCAGATGCCCGGAGGAAGAACAGTGTTGCTGTGAAGACACAGCCCCAAAAGGCAAAATGTCTGGATTTTATTTGCAGCTCTGCCACAAACTTCCTAGATGATCGTAGCCAAGTTAACCAGGTCCGTTTTTTTTTTTTCAAGCGGCGTCTGTGCCCTTTTCTGCGTATACATGAAGCATACGTTCGCCGTTCAGTGCTTTGCGCAAAAGTCCAAGAAGCACAAAGCTGCAAAGAAACACGGCCTCCTACACGCTGCCCTGGTTTCCCCAGGCGAAGGGTGATGATCTGGTGAAGCTGCTGGATCCCTGCCAGCAGGGATTCAGATCCAGAAACAGGCAAGAGCATCAGAGCAGCTGTGCCGCTCCGGATCAAAGCCCACCTTCCCCGATGGCCCAGCGCTGGCAGACGGCAGAAGTAGGTGCCCAGGGAGAAAAGCAAAATCAGGGTGAGCAGAGCTGTACACGTCCACAGTGTGCTTTCCCAGCCTCTAACCATTCAAGGCGCAGGAACTTCCAGAGCTAGGAGTGGTTCGTATGAACTTAACAACCTCAAAGGATTTCTAAACCTGGGAGCATGAGTAGTCCAGGACAAGCTCTCAGGGCACCTCGGGCTTTTCAGCTTCCTCGGAGCAGGCTCATTTCTTCAACTCTGTGTCAGACTTACTGGATCACACGAGGCTTTTGTAGCTGCTACAAAGGACAGCCTTCCCATCGCTGTGTCAGCTCCCTGCCTCTCATGAGGAAGTGATGCCGCCTGCCAGGGAGTTGAGGCTAAATGCACTGGTGTTTCCTCATGCCCTGGAAAGGAAGAGAAGTCTGGAGAGAATTATTGTTGTGATGTATAGGAGCTTTGCCAGTACAATGCCCTGTAATAACAGCTACTCTTCCTTCAGGTCATTAAGTTACCAATTTTTTAGTACTCTTGCTCATGATGAGACGATCTTGAGTTTAAAGAGATGCTTTCCTTCTCTTTCCTTTTTCCTGACTTACTGAATATCTCTTGGAGATTTTCTTTCTTTATGGCAGTGTATCCAAATATCCCTGATCAAATTGTCATCTTCCAGGTCTTTCCTCAAAGGAGCTAAAAGGCTGTAACCAGATAACCAACATGTTTGTGCCCTGTCTCCATGGCTCAGTGAGAACTGAAGCATGAGGAAATACTCTGATGAGGGGTACTACATATGATGGAACTGGATTTAGAATAAAGAAAGGTCTATCTGTTCTCAGAGACAGTCTCACATCTGCTTTCCCCATGTCCCATGAGCAAACTACATCCTGGAAGCCACAGACTGAGGTAGAATGGTGGTGGGTTGAGCTTTCACTCCAACTTGTGGTGGGGTTCCTACACCTGGGCTCAGGAGGGTCTTCATGTGGCTACACAGCTTCAGTCTGGAGATGGCTTTTGTCCAGTTGGCTGAGAAGGGGGATGGATTGACAGGCAGCTGTTTGCATCGGCCAGTATAGACATGCCCAAATTCTCCTAATGTACTACTGGAGGGTACTCAGATGTTACAGTGATGAGGGCAGTCTGAGAACCTGTTTAGACCAGAATATGGGTTTCAGTGGCAGTTTTCTGGCTGATTAATTGGGTGACTTTGTGCAAGTCTGAACTTGCCGTTGCCCTATCCAATAAATGGGAATAGCAGCATTTGCCTCCCTTCGTAAAACACTTTGAGGTCTACGGATAATCCTCCTCCTTTTTCCCACCCATGATGATGGGACCAAGTGGAATCTTACGACACATTGAGTTTCTGTGGTCTAGCGTTTGCCAAGCGTTTGAAAATGACTCTTTGGCTTGAGTTTACAATGTCTGTGATTGCCACGTGATTTCTCATGGAAGCTCCTAGTTGAAATCAGGTCACTATACAACTGAAAATGCATGGGATTAGGAGAGAAACTGAAGCAGTCATCTGGAGTATACAGAAGACCCATGATGACCTAAGTGTCCTGCCTGGGGCACCCTGCAAGCAGTAACCACACACATCAATAATCTCATCAATAACCTACAGCATTTTGTGGTTCAGAGGTCTGCAAACATTTAAGAGTGGAAAACTCTAAACAAGCGAAGATTCCTCTTGACGACCACACTGCTCTCCGTTACCCAATAAGCTGTCATGCAGTAGACAGAGCTAGAGAAATACATCTCCATTGGGCATTTGGAGATGTTCTTGCAACATAATGTTCAACATTTTGAATTCAAGGACCTTGTGCTGCTGTGGACAACTGATGTTTTAGGACACAGTTTCTTCTTTCCCAGGGTTTTACTTGGCCAGGGATGTTTTCTCCTATGCTAGATGTAAGTTCATTCTTAGATCTCATCTCCACCAGTTACCAAAGTGATGGTTTACTGAGGTTATGCTATTTTCCACAGTGACCTGAAAGAAAACCTAAATCATTGCAAATAAACCTTACAAGTGACTTGGGAACAGAAGAAGAAAGTAAATAATTAAGAAAACAGGTCACTGATATACAGAGATCTTCCCAAAGAACACTGTAAGGCTGTACGAGCCTTGAAGAGCCAGGAAGCCAGCAGAGCTTTGTATCAGGCAGCGTGACCTAATGAGCTTACAGAAGAGAGGCTGAGGGATGGCTTGATCACAATCTCTAAGTATCACGAGAGGAAGAGAGATGTGGAAATGAGGCAGATGTATACAGAAATCTTATGGCTGAAACTTAAAGCGGAACATTTTTTTACTTTCTGTGGGGAGGAGGAACAGGAGCAGTAGCTAACTTCAGAAGAATTCTCCAAGGCTTCTGTAATAGCTCCTGTAGTCCCCGAGCGGCTGGGGCAGATTTTTTTAAAAAATAAGCTGTAGTTCTAAGAGACTGAATGAACTGGAGGGTGTCCGATGGCCTTTGCCATGTGAGGTACCAGATTATGTGATCTTCCTGAGTCCTATGTGAACACTGTGAAGCAGAGTTTTGGATTTCTTCAGCCACAGTAACATAAAAGACAACTCCATCTTCACGTCTTACCAGACATTGAGTAGAATTAGTGAGGGTAAAAGCATTTGATAAGGAATAGTGTTTTAAGACTCTCTCAACTCCAGAGAACATGAGCTATTTAGGCTGGTTTGAGCTACCTCTTTTCTTGTCCTTTGCCTCTGCTGTATCCATACAGGATGACAACATCAGAATTAACTGCTAGCATTTCTTCCTTTAAATCAGGAAAAAAAAAAAAACTTACATAAAAAGAGCCCATCAGCCAGCGCAAATAAAATGCTGTTCTATATGCTGCTGCAGTTTCCCAGAGCAGCAGTCAGGGTCTGCTGCTTGGACCAGGGGTGTGAGGGACGAAGCACCCAGCTGGACTGGACCCAGTGGCTGTGTATTTCATGAGTCCTATCAGATATGATCTGTCCATACACAAACCATGTTTTACTTATAAAGTAAATTACATTACATGGGCTATAATGTACATTTTCAAAGGGGACCCACCTTAAAAACATTTTGTTTAATAAAATAACTTAATTAGAAGAGAGCTTCTGGCTGATGTGGTTGAGGCTGTGATAATTTTTCCTTCTCAAATCATTTTCTCTGTTTATTATACTTAATTATAGTGTAATTATGTATCCATCCTCTAGGCAAATTATGCAATCAGAAAATGTGAGTGGTTCATTTGCCACTGCTGTTGGGACTAGTGTTTACATCCCTAGTATAAAATACGAGCATCATTTCTATTATTTATAGTATATACGTATATACATATATATAAAAGATGTTTCACACAGAATGAAGAATCAGTGTAAATATTTTATTGGCAGTCGTTTTTGCATCATCCACCTAATTAATTTGTGGCCTGCTAATAATGAAGCCATCCAAAGCTCAGATAGGTAAAATCTTTACATCCCACCATGAATTTTCTCAAACACAAAACATACAGAGCTGAGGAACGTGGAAGTTCTACAATTCAGCTTTAATTTTGGCAGGAGGTTTATTATTACATTTAAGAACTTATTTTGCATTTCACTTTCTAATACTCTAGCCAGAATTTCTTAGTACCGCAAGAAAGGAAGGAACCCTACAATATTCGGCTGTGGGGTGTAGATTTGTGTTCAAGTCATGGGTTCAGACTAATCTTTTTTTCTCCCATGTGCTTCATGAGCTTTCTAGCCATAGCAGCACTGACTTTGAAAGGCCAGGCCATTCTCCCTCTTGTTTTTCTTGATGGGAGCTGACAGATTGTGTTTGAACAGAGTGAAAGATGAAGCCAAACATCCAAATCTTGAAAACCCTTTTGAGATTGATGTTTTCTCCTTCTTTGGCCAGCTCTCAGCGTGAATACAAACCGGATTCGCACTTGGCAATTTCAGCTTCTCTTCATGTGCTTATTTTGCAGAAATGACGCCACTCGCACCAACGGAGCAGGCGGGGAAGAAAACGCATCTGTCAGTGAAGCTCAGCCCAGCTCTGCTGGCATCAAGCGCCCATGTTTATTACAGCTGGCAAAGAGGTAGGCCATCCATGCAAAATGGCAAACCTACCTAACTGTCACCTGGCCAGCCCCGCAGCTGATGGAAATCTGGGTAACTATTTGATCTACCCCATCTTCCCCCCGCTGGGGAGCTGGCCCTGCCTTTCGCAGTGTCGCTCATCTGCATAGTGCTCTCCACGAGTGTCTTGCAAACACGCCTTTGCAGGAAATAAAAGGCCTCAACGTGGCCTAGCTTCCACCTCGTTCCCTGCAGGCAAGCTGGTATTTTTATGAAGAGCCAACTTTTCTCAGCCACGTAGGCAAAATTGAGTTTTGCCACACTGCAGCGGAAGGGCCAGGACTTGCCTGAGGAGCGGTGGGGAGGTTGAGGTAGAACTGGGGTGGCACAGCTGGGTGGGGAGAACTAGGAATGTGGGACTTGAGGAGGGGGGCAATGGAAAAGCCGGGAGTGGTGGTCCCCTAGACAGAGTTAGCAACCCAGGGGAGGAGAAATAAGATGATTCCTGATCATCCTCACCAGCCCTGCAGCTCCCCCATGCAGACAGTGGCCTCAAACAGCCTTTCCCTCTCCCTACCCTCAAAAGGCAACCACTGCCCCATCCCTCGCTCTCCCTGAGAAGAGAGCTGTCAGTTGTGGTCTTTGAGGGAAAGGCGCTAGAATCAAAGCCCAGATCCAGGCAGATACTTTGTGGTATCCTAAGATCCAATAAAAGTCCCGGGAGATTTTTCAAAGGAGCCACCAAGTACTCCCGAGTAGGTGCTGTTGCTCCATCCTGACCTGCTGACCCACAGAGGAGGCCGCGTGTTCGTTCACACACACGGGTAGGCCAAAACAGTCAAAACAGGGTGGAAATAGCCAAGCCGCTGGTTCGCAGTGTTGGCCGTAAAGTCCTCGCACGCAGCAGATGGGACGAGGTGTGCCAACAAGCCCCGAGTCTGCAAACACACAGTAGCTCCGTGGAGTGCCGAAGGACCACAAGACCAGGCACTGACTCAGTCCACGGCAAGTAGGCATCTCCCCGGAGCGGGATGAGATGGGAGTAGTAGGTATGTAAGATGTTTTTGTTTTTTTCCTGATGTTATCCCCATTTTCCCAGGTCCCAGCTTCAGACAGCCGTCTGCCATCCGCTTTGGCCAGACACCGAGACGCTAGCAATTGGCTGGCATTACTGTCATGAGCAAAGGTACAGTGCTACAAATTGTCTGAACCTTGTCAGCCTTTTCCCGCAGTGATTTTGCATGGTGTGAAAGAGGTTGGGACTCAGCAAATGGCGCTCCGGCTGATCGGCCCGCTGCCAGAGGAGGATTTGTCCATTATAGTCTCACTTGCTTTTTGGGTGTGGTCTGAAAGGGAGGGTTTGAGCTAATATTTGTTGGGGTTTTTCCACCCTTTGTTATGAAACCCTTAGTTTTCCCATGCCTTGAATTTTGGAGTATATGCCTTAAAAAGCAATATTACAAGTGCCTAGCTCCCAGGAAACACTTTCCACCTGTCAGTTTGCATATGCTATAGAATGAATGCTGTATTTAACTGTATTTGAGTGATGGGGCAGCTGTGATGCAATTTACCTGAGGTCAGGCAGTAGTCTGAAGGCAGGACTTGGAGCAGGAGGCAGACTGTCAAGTCCCCGAACAGCGTGCCAGGTGCAAGCGGCGCTCCTCCATCCCTTCTGTCCTTGCCCGGTTTTGTTTCCCCTTGTGTTCCTAAGAAAAAATGAGAGAGGGGAAAATTAAATGTGGATTATAAACTCCAGCATCTGTGCTAGGAGAATCTGCAGCCAAGT
Source organism: Aramus guarauna (assembly GCA_013400195.1). Classification (NCBI taxonomy): domain Eukaryota; kingdom Metazoa; phylum Chordata; class Aves; order Gruiformes; family Aramidae; genus Aramus; species Aramus guarauna. The sequence continues at coordinate 595,682 of VXBL01005755.1, read as the reverse complement.
GAAAAGGTGACTGAATTTGGTCTGGTATTGGCTGCTGATTCTTAAAGAACTTCTTATCACTGAGTGAACTGCTTCAGAAATCAGCCCAAGAGCTGATAGCCCACAGCTCTGAGTGAGAACAAGGGCCACCCTTCCTAATCTGAGATTTAATCAGTTGAATTTTAGTTATCGGAAAGCGATAAGGGAAGCCTGACGTATTGCACTACTCCAGTGAAACCTGCATCTGAGAGAAGATAGAAATTATACGTGGGTATGAGATCTATGTGATGTCCTTCGTAAAGCCTTCAGATGATCACATAATGCACTAACCAAAGCCATGAGTGGCTTGGTTATTTTATGTATGGATCGATGCCATCCTGTCTGTCGGTGGGTTTGCACAATGGGCACGAAGGGGGCCAAGCTAACAAGGCTTATAAGAGAAATTTTTCTTGCTGTACGTGCTCTCAGTACCCACCATGGTATACCGAGGAGCTCTGCTCACCGACTAGGACTATTGTGTGCAATAACTGTACAGTCATGAAGCAGAGAAAATATTTTCATCCCCATGCTCAGGATGGGTGTTTCTGTGCCGCAAACAAACTCGAGACTGGGAGGGCTTCCAGCCAGCCGGCGTGGGGCACCGAAGCCTCAGCCCCAGAAATCTGGCCCAGCGCTGCTTGAGCACACGCTGAGCTTCACGCTCCCAGGGCAGCATTGCACCGATATCTGAACTGTCGTGCGTTAAAGCTAGCAGAAGTAGCTTTCCATTCACACCTTCAGTTTTCATGTCGACATGCCATAATGATATGAGGCAGCAGACGGATGCAGACCAGGAAGAATATTTGGACATATTAGGCAATGGGAATCGGTTCATTTACCTCACACACCCCCACCGTTACTCCAGCTAAGAGATCGCGAGCCAGTGTCCGCAGCTACAGAGGACCAAACTGAAAGCTTCTCGTAAGTGAGAAGCAAAATGGACTTTGCCCAGGTTTATTGAGCATTTTATTGAAACCACCATCTCCTGTCCCCATCTGCAAAACCTAAACCCTGCCGCTATAAATTACTGCTCCAATTCTGGGTGGGTTCACAGTCTTTCTGCTCCCTGTCAGAGGTAGAGCTGACACCTTTCACCTCTGGGGAAGAGTTGAATCACAGGCATCTGGCTAAAATCTCATGCTAGAAGTAAAACACGCTTTTGAATCAGCTATGGGAGGTGTCTTCCAAGTGCTCTGGTATCTCTGGTCCCCTCTACTTTGTCTGTGAAACTATTACTTTGCATAATAGAAGGGAGAGACGCTCCGACCATCTGGTAGGCAACGCCATGTATAATTTAGGTTGCTTCCCTCACTCTCCCATCAACAACAGGAACATAGCTTCCTTCTTGTTTCCCTTGATCTCTTAGCCCTTTGCTAAAAATGCAAGGTCAAAAGCAGCTGTGGGGGAATAAACTGTATCCTAAACTGGGTTGCAGAGTTTTTAGGGATGCTTCTGCTTGTGGGTGAGACTCCTTCACAACCAGGTCACTTCCTGAGTCTGTGTGAGCAAAGGGATAAAGAACTCACTAAATCCCAGTCAGGAGAGGACAGTTGGTATCATCATAAATGCAAATGCCCCTTTCCCCATCCAGGGGAACCTGGTTCCCCTCCAGCAAAGCCTGGGGACTGGGATCACGTCACATGGGCGTTGTGCTTTGGGGAATCACCACCAAGGTCAATGTCATTGCACTCAGCTAAGCAGCCCCCTGCATGCATCCGACAGGGCGATCATGAGGGAGGTGGACGAGTCCTCTCGTGTCCAGCATGGAGAGAGGTCCTGGGGCCGGCACAGGGGCTACATCATCCCCAAGGCACCCTGCACCTCAGGGACCAAGCCACCTTTTCATCCCCATGATTCTTAAATCAGTGGGCTTATTCATGAGTCCAGAGATAACCATATGCTTTTATACTCGGCTGGAATGGCGTCTAAAGCTGACAGCTGGGAGTCAAAAGCTCTGAGTCACCAGGTCCCTCCTCTCCTTCCTGTGTGACCAGTCTACCTGTATCTGCTTCCTCGCCTGCCGCATAAGGAGGATGACAATTGCTTTTATCTGATGGTTACTTTCAAATGGCCCTAAAGGCCTCTTCTGGTCTGATGAAAATTCAGTAGAAGCTGGACTAGCGTGGAAAAGACAGAACATTTAACTAATGAAAGCGCTGGAGCTCAGGAAGGCAATTACATCTGTTCTTCCTCCCTACATTCCCACATAGGTTACTTGGCAATTGCTGCAAAAACCTGCTACGGGCAAAGAGGAGTGGAAGGCCGTGAAAAGGCTGAGACAAGGCCCTCTGAGCTGGTGGAAGGCTCCTGTGGGGTAGTGGTTTGGGTGCCCAGCGCAGCAGATGGTTACGCTAGCAGGTTCCCAGCAGTAGTTACACCTTAAAAGAGACCCCGTTCAATTAAAAAACGTGACCTTCCTTCTGCAAACCTCTTCTGCACATATGCACTTTGTAAAACAGAAACATGCACAAAAACTAGGTCCCTTGGACCCGGGCAAAGCAGGTCAGGCAGCATTGGCTCACGGCACACGGTCGGTGCTGAGATTTAGGGGAGACGCGCTGCCCAGGCTGCAAAAAACTGAATGCATCGGTGGCCGGTGACAGGCACCTTTTGCTTGGTTGAGTTGTCCCTTCGGCACCATCCCTGGGAGGAAAAGTTGCTTTTGTGAGCCTGCTTCAGTGCAGCCACGTTTTGGGGGGGAGAGCTGGCTTTGACATGCCTTTAAGATAGGCGAGTCTACACCTCCCTGTTGGTTAACAAGTCAAATGGGATCATCTGCTCGGATAGTGTGAGAAACCCTGTGGAGCACAGTGTACAGCTGCTGTATCCATGTGAATACGCAGGCTGAAACCCTGCGGAGGAGCTGTGGGTGTCCTCCCAGCTGCCCCGTGCTTTTACAGGGATTTGTAAATACAATTGCTCTCACTTTCCTTTGATAGAAATCAAAAAGCAATTAAGAATCAAGCTCTTCAAATTGATAGGTCTCCTGAATTTGAAACATTTTTCATTCTTTGGCTGGTATCACTGCCTAGATTAGATTATTTTTTTAAAGGGAAGATTAAAATAAACAGTATTTATGGTTTAATTATTTGAATGACTAAGAAGCTCCAGCTTTATTTTAACTTCACAGAGGACCAGGAGATGTTTTTAATGATATGTTCTACTCACATAGCATCTTTCATCCAAGCATCTCAAACTTCTTTTCAAATAATTGATTAATCCTTGTACCTCTCTATGAGGCAGTTATTATCTCTGATATTACTGATGGGTAAACAAAGGCACAAAGACGTCAAGGCACAAACTGTTTTCCAAATATTAATTAACTAATTCTCACACCACTCCGTGAGACTGTTACTATCTCTGCTGTTACCAATGGGTAAACTAAGGCACAAATATGCAAGCAACTCGCCCGAGGCCATGCAGGTGAGTCAGTAGCAGAGCTGAGAATAGCGTATGACCAGTCTAAGCCTTCGCTAATTGTTTCTAGCAAATACTACACCGTATTCCTGACAACGGGCAATGCAAGCCCCTGCGTGAAGCACAGCTGAAACCAGCTGGGTTTATGAAAATATTTCCTCCGGTCTATCTTCACCCATTGGAGATCACATTTGCCCGCATTAGTTTGCAGCTTCTTTTGAACTTGTCGTGGCTGGCAGAAGCCAATGTAACTATGATGAGAAATGGTGGGTTTAAAGTATCTGAGGACTTTTGAGATACTCCGGTGATGGTGGCTGTCCAGCAGCACACAATTCTTCTAGAGTTTATCCCTGAACCCATCCTGCGTGGCATTCTGAGGCCAGGACAGCCCCAGACTCAGCCAGGCACAGGGTGCCACACGCCCAGAGTGACGCTGTCGCTCCTCTCTCCTCCGTCCAAGCCTGCAGCCCTGGAGCGAGCACGTGCCCCAGGGCAGCAGCGTGAGAGCGGGGCTGGCCCCAAGCATACTAACGCCAGCTGCTGTAAGTGTGTGTGTGCTCCCTCGTTTATCCGCCTTCCTCCTTTGGGACGTGGCAGGGCGTTATTTTTGTAAGGGCCCCTGCAAGAGAAAGTGCGTGGAGACTCTGCAGGCCAGGGCTCCTCACCAGCCTCCCGGCACAGTCCTGCAGCATGCATTTATCCTGCTGAGCAAGCGCTTTCCGTCCTCCCCGTGAGGAAGAGAAAAAGCGAGGAAGCTGAAGGCACCCTCTGCCCTCAGGAAAGGTCTCCCCTTTCTCATTCAGCTGTAGCCGTGCTCCGCGCAAGCACCTGAACCCTCGCCATGCACATCCCAGCTGAGCTATTTCAAACATGGGCTTGGCCTCATCAAATGCAGTCTCATTTCCACATGAAAGGGCTGGAGGAATATGAAGCCAACTCATCTGTATTGATAAGAATTTGGCATTACTTTCCCCCAGTTATCTAAGTTTTCTGTGTACATTAATCACAACGCAAAAACCAGGAGGGGGGGGATGCATCTTCTCAGCTGTCTTTCCCTGAGCTTGGGCAACAATCTGGGGGTGGTTTTTCTGTGGGGGTTTTTGGGTTGTGTTTCTTTTTTTTTTTTTTTCCCTCCTCTAAACTTCCTTTTTCCAGTTCCACTCTGCTGGAGTCTGATTGTTCCCTCCCCTCTGCAATTTGGATGCCTCACAACTTCTTGCTACAGCTCTGATGCAAGCGCTCCGCTGCCGTGTTTGCCAAACCTGGCATGAGTACCCACTGCTAGTCTAGACACCAGTCTAACTGTAGCGCTAATGCTAGGGTTTAACAGACTGATCTCGGCATTTGTCATAGCTCTGCCCACGGTCATCGCTTTGATCTTTATCCTTGAAAACCACAGTCATTGACAAAGGTAAAATGAATTTCTGTCTTTGAAAGACTTTGATGGTATTCCCTTGTTTTGTTTTGTGTTGGGGTTTGGTTTTGTTTTTTTTCCCTCCTCTTCCAGCTGAACTTCATCATAAAGCTTCTGATTACAGCTGCAGCTCCAGGACCAGATAAAGTTCATGCTTTCTTGCTTTCCGCCGTACTGCCGTTTAAAAATCTGAGGGGGAAACCCTGGGACACTTCTTCTGCCAGTGCGTGTAATGTAAACTTTAATGGGAATCGGAGACAGAGGGCCCTCAGGATTTGATCTTGTACCTTCTTAAGAAAAACAAAACAAAACAAAATCATCTTGAATAGGGCCAAGTGCCAAAAGCAGGAGAGAATGAGAACTATTTGGTATTAGATTTCTAGTTGGAAATCTGCAGTCTGCCAAGTACTACTGTTTGCCTTCACATAGTACCTAGAGGTTGAGCTGAGACAAGGGCCTTCTATTAGACATTGTATAGACACGTTGTAAGAGATTGCCTCTGCCTGGAGGTGTTCATAATTTAAATAAACATGATGAGCAAATCAAGTGTTACTAGCTCCATCTTCTAGATGGGGAGGTGAAGGCAAGGAGTGTACGCACCTTGTCCAAGGTCACACAGGGGACCTGAATTCATTGTAGGGCTCCAGGTTGCCTTCATGGCGGTGATAACGTCATCTTTGCTGGTGAGCTGTTGGCTCCAAAAGTGATGGCTGGGCCATCAGTGCGCAGCTAGATAGCGGTGCCGCTTGTTTGCAATGATTTATGAGACTTCTCCCTGCTTTGGGTTGCAGGGTTTGGCTCACTGAGGGAGAGTGCTACAGATCTCTTAGCAGCTCGGCCTCCGCTGGAGGAAAAGTCAACAGCTTTTGAGCCAGACTTTCGTTTTTTTCATAAAGTTATAAAAGCCAGTTGTGAGGTGTCTTATCCCTTTGACTTTACTGTAGGAAGCAATGTATATGAGGGACCTTCAGTGAGGTACTTCCACCAACCTTGATGAATTTCAATGAAAACAGAAGAAGGGGGGTCCTTCCACTAGTCTGGGAAAAGAGCAGGAATTTAAGGAGCTTGAGTTTAATATCATGCACAGTGTCAAAGTAAATAAACTCAATAGGGGAGGCTTTGATTACGGGATATACAACAGCGTGTTGTTTGGACATCTGTAAAAATCTTCCAAGGACGAGGGGTGAAATCCAGGTTCACTGAAGTCCATGGGATTTTTGCCATGGATGGCCGTGGGGCCGAGGTCTCTCCCTAAATGCTTGCATGGGACTCGGCAGCTGCTGGAGTGGAGAGCAGTACACCAGTGAACTGCAGCAGCTCGGGGAGGAGAAGTCCAGGGGACTTCCTGATGGTAGCAACTCTGAAAGCACCAACAGCGATGTCCCCTCCCAAAGCCCATCCAGAACGGAATTCGGGGTATCCAGCTCCTAGCTAGGAGAGGCCGTTTGTCAAAATGGGATTTGTTAAACAAGCAAACAAATTAATCTGCCCTCAAAGTGACTGGCTCAAAACTGGAGCTGGCCGAAAATTTTCCTGTTGTCATATGTAAATCTCACATAAATACATATACACACAGACAGAGCTGGCAACTGGAATACTTTGTATATAGGTAGTATGTGTATTTTAGATAGAAAGATGTATACATTTTATGCGTATATATTCACATAGATATATATTCCCAACATCCATAAAATCCTATTTTCCTGTTTTTTCCAAACACTTCCAGTTGATTCACAGATGCCAAATGTTGACACAATATGTTAAATAGAAATGTTGACAGTTTCCCATGGAGAGTTTTCTGCAGTCTCAGAGAAACTCTACTCAACATTTCTTTTGAATTTGGAGGAATTTGATTAACATTTTGCTGTTGCCAATTCCTGACTACTCTGAGTTGAGTAGGGGCTGGAGGAGCACTTGATGAGTAAGGCTATTTGTTATTTACAGCCTCGTCAAAACGATGAAGTAGCAGGAATCTCCTCGGAGAGCAATGTATCACAGCATTTGTCAAGAAGATTTCCAAATCAAAGATGACTTCCAAGGAGCAGTAAGGGTGTAATCTCAGAGCCAATCAAGCCAATGGCAAAAATCCCAATTTCTGCACAATATTCTTACTGGAGCCTCTGAAATTTTGGACTTTCATATATTATGGCTAAAAGGTTCTGTCCAAATTCAGCATCTGTGTGCCTTACAGAGGCATGACCCTAAAAAGAAGTGATGAAAAATGTCTATTTTAAAAACAAATAGCCCTGTTTATAATGAGACCAAAGGGAAAATGAAGAATTCAGTACTTAATACTGACACATGCCACTTGCAAAATCTCTCCACCACTAGAAACAAATATCTGCGAGAGTCTGGAAAATTTTGGTCACTCATTTTTTCCTCCTTTTTCATTCCTTCTACCATTTCACTCACTGGTACATCTGTCCAGTAACAGCACTGACACTGCTAAATGTCATGAAGTGAGGTTGATGAAGTTTCTTCATACAGTAGTTCCAGGTGAGGTGGCAACAGGAACAGCTGTAATTCTTACCAAAACAAAACAAGAAAAAAAGAAGGATTTGCCAATGTTTTTGGATATAGTTGTTATGTCCCAGGCACAGAAATTAGTCAGAATACCCGTAAGTGTCACTGTCATCGAACTCTGATTGCCAATTTCTTTGCTGCAAATGCCCACCGGCTGCGAAAACCCAGCTGAGCTCTGGCCGCTGGGCTATCAAATCCTCCTTGGCTTTGCTCAGTTTTTGGTGCAACGACCAGGGGGTCCCCAGCACTGCAATCGGGTGGGCGTTGCAGGAGGGGAAGCAAGAGGCACATCCTGTACGGTAGGAAAATGCCCCCATTGTAAATCGTACGGCTCAGGTGACCCCCTCGCGCTTCATTCCCCTTGTCACAGCTTCCAGTCATAGCAGGAGGAAGGGGTCAGTGCCCAGTGCGACAGAGGGGATGCGGAGGCTGGCAAACTACCCAGGGCAAGTATCGGAAACGCTCCGATTATTTTTTGCTCTTCTCTGCATGCCTCTGTTGGACACCAAGCCAAGCAGATTCTTGGTCCCAGTAAATATGGCAGTTCTGACACTGTCGTGCCCGAAAATCCGGTTTCCCAGAGAAAACCTCAGACAAAATAACCAACCCAAGATATTTATCACTTTATGCTATGTTAATGCAAACAAAAGCAATGCACGCTACAATAAATCCATTACTGAGTCTTAGTAGAACAAACTGATATTCCCACATGACTAATTTCAAGCTGGAAGGATTTGGTTTTGGGTTGTTTTTTTTTTCTACTAATGCTTTTTTGTGTTGCAGAAGGCATTTTTCAATTGAATGGAAAATTTTGCCTCCAAAAACATCCAGTTACATTGAAAGATTTAGAGGTTTCAATAAGAAAAAAACTAAGACCAGCAATTCAATTATTGTCCGAGTGAGAGATTTCTTCAGTTTTTCCCTCTCTCCCCATCACCTCAAAAAAAAAAAAGTAAAATATTAACTGAAAGAACAAAATCTATCCATGTCATCAACATTAGTCCCTGGCTACTTGCATCATTTACTCCTTATGCTTAAATCTGGGTTTGGTCCAGGTCTGACCACCATCGGTGCCTGCTCTACCCAGGACAGCAGTGCCCCAAAGCCAGGCAGGGCTGGACTCCGAGTGGAGCTCAGACTCCAAGCAGACCTTTGCAGCTCAACGCCACGCATTAATAATAGTAATACTGATATGCTTAGAGCCTATTGGAACCTATTTAACCCCAAAATTAGCTCGGCTGAGCTGGAAATGCCAACAGCAATGATTCTCTTGGAGATCTATATGAACCTGCAGAGTCGAAGTCGGTGCAGTCAGCTGCAGGCTGGGCCAACACAGGAGAAAGTCCACTGGGTTGGCCAAAGCGAACAGAGCTCAGAGAAGAAGCGCGGCTGAATGGCACCATTTAAGCCTCAAAGGAGAGCCCAAGTGCCAGCCAGCACAAGGAGATAAGGAGCACCCCGGGAGCAGGGCACAAAGGTAGCACTGATGAGCAGCCCTTGGCTTTGCTCCCACAAAGGTCGCAGCTGGGTCCTCTATTAACTTTTTCTCAACACAGCATTATTGAGAATTATACCAAGCTACTCGATAGTAATGCCTCCCTCCCACAGACCTTTCACAAGAATATATAAGTATTTGACATCCCTGGCACAAGCAAAGACAGTCAAAGGCTCTGTTATCTTCTTTCATAAGCTGGAGAATTTGGCTACAAGTAGACAAAGGTCCCCATCCAGCAAAGCATGTGGGTATATTAAACTGATACACGAGCCTGCGAGATTTGTCTAAGCAGGTCTCTGAAGGTGTGTCCTGGGCTCAGCTACAACCTGGGCTTAGCTACAAGAACCTCCATCTGGAAATGCAAGCAAATGGTAAAAAATGTGTCCACTCTGAATTTAAAATTAAAAAAATTATCTATATTACAACAAGGGGAAATTCTCCTTTATTACCGTTTCATTACCAGGATCCTTTTGGAGCTGAAGTTCCTGCCCGCCCGCGCAGCAGCCAGATTTCTCAGACAACCAAATCTTAAGCGTGGCAAAGTTGTTGCCATTCATTTCTCTGTTTATTTTCAATTTCCCATCCTATCAACTCAAATGAATCAAGGTGGGAGGAGATAAAGCAACTAGAATGGTCAGTTTTTAAAGCTGCACTGAGTAGAAGGTAAGAAAATATCATAAATTTTATTTCATGCCTTCTTGCCAATTGTTAGAAATGTGCAGTCCATATGAATTCATATAACAAGGAGGGAATGTTGGGAAAACCAATAAAGATTTTGTGGTCTTAACTATAATGAATGTAGTTTGATATAGAGTCTGTTTTTCACTGCATGGCAAAATGAATCATAAAATACTGGACCTTGAAACTCCTGCATTTTTTAACAATAGCCTGGGGACAGTTTACAGTGTAATGAATTGTAATTAACCCACCTTCAAAATCTTTTATGAGTATTTTGCCAATTAGCTTCGCATGCTTGCTAATGACTCATGGCCAGCGCATGTCTTTACAGAGCAGGCTTTTACAGCACACGCTACCCTGTTAAGTCAGCAGAAGTATGCAGGACGGTGAGGTAGACGCAGGTAAGACCCAGCCAGTCCTAGCAACCTACATTTTTCAACATTCAAAGAGCCCTTGCTGTTCTCTGAGACCCAAAATAACTGCAATAATGTATAGCGACGTCAAAAGGCTTTGGTTTCCGAAGGATTGCGAGGAATGCAAAGGGCTCAAGTCCTGACATCTGGTGTTACTTAGTACTAACATATATAATGCTGCTAATTGCTGAGCCATCTTTGTTTTCCTTACTTAGCACTAGGGTTAGAATTATTTTATTTTTGTGGTTCATGGCTTCCTGCCACTTGCAACACAAAGTCCACTCTAAAGAAAATAAAACAACTACCAGGCTGCCTACTAACAGTGTGTGGAGGGCTGGGGTTGTTTCTTCCCCTTCTTCTGTTTTTGGTTGCATTGTGGTTTTGGTTGGTTGGGGGTTTTTTTATTATTTCAAGAGAAGTAAGAAGAGACATGCCCCAAACAGACCCAGCAGAGCCGGGACTTGACCAGCGTCATACCAAAAGGCCACATGGGCCAGTACCCCATCTCCTGGCACAAGCAAGAGGAGATGCAGGAGGAGGAAACTCAAGGAGGAGGTCCATCACGATCCCTCCCCTGCTGCACCCTCCTCACTTCAGGCAATCTGTGGTTTATGGACTTCCCAAAGCAGAGGCTGCCTCCAGAGCAGTGTGTTTTAACAGCCACCCATGGATCTGTCCTCCTCAAATGGTTTTGAGCCCTTTCTCAAGCCATTTATAACTTTTGGCCTCCGCAACATCCTGTGGCAATGAGTTCCACAGTTTAATTATGCTTTGTATGAAAAAACTGCGTCCTTGTGTTGGTTTAAACCTTCTGGTGTGACAGCATCATCAAGCCCCCTCTAATTCTTACAAGAAGCAGTGAACGAGCAGTTTCTATTTGCCTTTTTCTATGTCAATCATGATCTGACAGACCTTTACTATACGTCCTGCTGCTGTCATCCCTTTCCACCCTGAAGAGTCCTCATGTGCTTATTCTTCCATCTTTATGGAACCTGTTGCCCACCGCTCCTCATCCTGAACGCTTTCCCTCCTGCGCTTTCTAGTTCAGCTCAACCCTTCTGGAGTTAGATGGCCAGAAAACACACCACCACGGAGATGTACTTTCATCAAGGAGTGCTACAGTGGTGCCTTCTGATTTGTTCCTGCCTCTTTGCCAATTCTTTAACGCAATAGTTGCCTCTTCTGATGGACTTTGAATGATGTTTGCAGAGGTCTCCAAGCTCTCTTTGCTAAATTTACATTTCAGGCTCGTCTATGTTGAAGTATAAATCAGGGTGAGTTTTCTGCTTGCGCCCTGCTTTTGTTGACACTGCACTGCGTCAGTCATTTTATTGTTCAGCCTCTCGGGATCATGAACTCTTTAGGCAGTGCTTTGTTTTACACCGCTGAATAATTTGCATCATCTGCAAAATTTCTCATCTCACTATTCATCCTTTTTACCAGACTATTTATGAATATCTGAACGCTATCAAATCAGTATTTCAACGACCTCAGTTCTAAGTAATGCGCAAAAACCTCTCTCTTGCACAAAGATGTGTGGCAGACATCCTGGCCAAAGCCTTGAGGGGGCTCACCAGTAACCTCCCACAATAGTGACCAGAGCTTTATATCCATCTTCCCAAAAGACAGCTTTTAACTTCTTATAACTTTGGGAAGGAACTTTCTTTTCTCATCTCTTATCATGAAGCCTTGTTGCAGACAGTTTTTAGGCATTTGTGTTTATTGGCATGACTCTCTTAACTCCTCTGAGCGTGTTATCAATATTGAGTGGGTAAGCTGGAGAAATCAGTGATAAGAAGGCCCATCTGGTGTGTCAAGTATTTCATTCCACGGCCAGGGATACGTCATTTGCCAGCCTATTATTTTTAATAGCTATCAGATCATCTGTCCCTGATGATCATGGTTTCTCTGTAAACCATGCAGACCATCAGACGGACGGACCTCAAGCTGGTAAGAAAGACTCGACTACAACAACGCCTTTTTCTGCCAAATACAGAATCACTTACATTTGTAGGTGAGCTGCACACCTTTTGCACTGAATTCCTGTAGTTTATCAGCCAAAACCACAGAATCTGTCCTTAATGCCCTCATGCAAGAGACCACAGCGTCCTGAATGGTGGGGCTGGTCTGATGTGCCTGAACAATACCTATTGCTGCTCTCAGCTGCCCTCCTCTTGGGGAATTCTCAGCTACACCGAGAAGCAAGTTTATCTGAAATCGCCCTGCTTGCACATGCCAGCTGAAGAGCTTTTTCTCTTTACTGTACCCGAGTATAGATCCACTTCTCCTGGAGGTTTAACACTCACGGCGGTGTGAAACCCCACGGGGCAGTTAGCATTGGGAAGCCATTTCCTTGTTTCACAAAATATTGCCACTTCTCTGTTGTCCTGGATCGTTCTCACTCTACCGTCAGTCAGCTGTCCGAGTGGTTTAGCAGGAAGGGCCAAACTTGCGATAAACTTAACCCGAGACGTAACTTGTGCCTCATCCTAGAAAGCTGTGCATTAGTGAGGCATCCCTGAGGACTGTGACTCAGGTCTGCCCTGGCTCTGTTGTGGTGCAGGACCCACCACATGAAGTTAGCATGAGTTTCTGAGTGTTACCCCTCTGGGCGTTGTTCCGTGCACCACTTTGCACCTGGAAAACCTGTTTGCTGGACATACAGGTAATCCACTGCAGAAAATTGTATCGCAAACATGAGCGCCTGGCGCTTACAGAGAGCGTAACTGGAAGGGGAGGCAACCCTTACTGCATGAATTGTAGTTCTTGCTGTGATTCTCCAGAGCTGACCACAACTATTTCCAAAGAAAAACTACAACATCTACATATTTCAGAACTGCACTGATGCTATACTGACCTTAATTGCAATTGCAAATTTTCGACCTGTTTTTTTTGTTTTTTTTTTTTTCTTCCCCTTTTCTTAATCCAGTGGGAGCTTTGCATGTACCGTGCAGGACTGGACCATCTGTATATGTCCAGGTTATGGAAAAATATTTTTTCTCTACCAAATGAGCTCAATATGTCCCCAAGCTAAAGGCACTGTATTTACAGTGCTGGCTACTTCTACACATAGCGTGTACTTTTCTTCTCTGGGGGCCTAATCCTGAATCACTTTAGTCAGTGGGAATGATGGCATTAAATTCAATCAGAGCAGGATAAGACCATGTGTTATTTTAGCCAATCTAACATGCCACAAAAAATGTGTTGAATCATTTTTTATTTTTTTTCTTTTTAAGAGAAAAATAAAACATATGGTTAGGTAATCAGTGGGAATCACTAGACACCTACACAGGAGAGTTGCAAGCATGGAAATACTCATATACATATTTGAAGTTACACCACAGATTCCTTGGGTGGGTTTTTTTGCCCTGCTACACTCTGTCTGGACAAATGATTTGGATGTTGATCACTCAGGTAATGTAATCCCCAATCAAATCATGTCGCCTGTGTTGCAAACAGAAGCGAAGGAGAGAACATTTCATTCCTGTCTAACACGAAGCAAAGTTCACAGCTGTGGCATTTCATTCCATTGCCTGTAACACAGCAAAGCATGTCGGGGGGGGGCGGGGGGAGTGCACTGAAATTACTGCTCTTCTGCCAAAGAGCTACGGCAGGGCTATTTTTTTTTTTTTTACTTTTTTTTTTTTCTTCTCTTGCAGAAAAGCAATCAGTGTTCCTATACTGCAATAGAGGACCAGTCGCTCTACGTAACACCGACAATACCGCCATGCTTGGAGCCATTATTTTTTGTGCACAGTTGCGAAGTGATGGAGGTGCGAAGGACTTTCAGACTGGCCAGCTACATTTTCCCAGCAGATCCATTCCGCCGCTAGGCACGTCTTTCATCGGCTGCAGGACAGTGATCTGAGGGCTGAAGCCAATCCAGGTGTACTGAAGATGGGCTAATGCTTACATCCTATTGAAAGTCTCAGGACAGGTGAAATCCCATCACTGATTAACATCTCTCTTCTTTAGCACTTAGCCTCTAAAACTTGGGGGAAGTTGGAAAGGCTGGAAGTGGCCACTGCATCCTTGAGTAAAATGCTGTCCATTTTACAACGGGTCAATTCATGCATTTGTCTGTAAATTGCACAGTGGCTTTTTGTTTAAATGCTCGCTCCTTATTTAGAATTATTCACTAAAGTCTTTTTTTCTTGACATAACCCACCATTTAAAAAAAAAAACAAACCCAAAAACCAAACAGCCTTCACCATGTTGACAAGCTGTATATGAAGCAGCTCTTCAAGCCGGGGCAGCGCAGTGGCTCCCCTCGAGTCGGTAACACTCAAATGAGAGTTATTTGGGGGGGTCGTGCTGCCAGTTCATGCTTGCACCATACATCTGCCTTGGTAAGAGAAAGCTACGGGGTGGTTTTGAGGCTGAGCAGTTGTGCGGGTACCTCCCCACACACAGGGCCACACTTCCACCCTTCTCCTCTCTCCTCGGAGCGACCCCAGGTTCCCACCCGCTCCCCACATCAAACACGGGCAGGTTGAAATCGGGCCCGGCAGGAACGCATTTTGGGGAGCGCACAGCTTGTATTTACACACAAGGACGAGCGTTACAGCAGCAAGCACTTTGATGTCGCCCATGCCTTAACCTCACCAAAGAATAGCCTTTCTGAGCAGCCCTCTGCGCTAACCTGGGCATTTGAACGGGATTTAAACATGCACAGCAACTTCTCCCCTCCGATTTCCCCACAAGCATTTCATTTCTTCGTGGTTACCTGCATTGTTTTGGTCTGAGCATTCATTTATTAGGCAGAAACGCACTTTTCATATACTCCTTATTTTTATTCCTGATAAACAGTTTTCTGGTGTCCTTTTGCAAACCAAGAGACATCTGCTAAGAGCCCACAGGCATGATTACTGTTGGGCCTTGCAGCTTGAATGAGAAAAGATTCACAGCAGTGGAATGTTTGTGCTTGCTACCACCAGTAGTTAGGAAACTTTTCCCTAATTCCAGCCTAAGTGCATCCACAGCAATTTATATTATCATTCTCGTACCACTGCACCCCTTTGCCTAAAGAGTTGTTCTTCTTTCTTAATATTTGACTATGACATCTTTATAGGCCGAAATGTCAGCCATTGCTTTTCTGAACTCTTCCCTCCCAGCCTCCACTCCCAAGACAGGCTTTCCTCTCTTTGTCCATCTCATCAACTCTTCTGAGGGCTCTTTTTCACTCATCTCTCACATTTCTTGGCAGAGCAAAAAAAGTGCACCGTGTTCAGGCCAAGCTCTCATCTGCGCCTGTCACCATCTCATCTGTCCCCTTAGATTGCACCTCCCTTTTCATGGTTGCGTCTCAAAGTCACCCTCTGATTAAAGTACAGCAAAGTCTTCTTCCTGCCCGAGCAACTCTGAGTGCATGGCTTATTACGGAATGTTTTCTTAGTAACATTACCCAACTTTGTGGTGATTTGCATTAGCTACGGCTCTGGGCTCTCTTCTCCAGAAGAGCCAGGACTTTGCCAGTTGACACCAGCTGAAGAACCAGCTCTCTGATAAGTTATAGCACCACCAACCAACCCAGGGACTTCTCCTGCCAACTTGGAAACAAGATACGAACTAGAGTGTTTCTATTTCTGCATTAAAATGGAAACAGGTGGGAAGGACGCGTGGAATTTATCGAGCCAAAGAAATACTTTTTTTACAAGTTAAAATTTGAATGGAATGGAAATTCTAATCTTCCAGTCTTACTGCAGAGCTGCAATATTGGGTTTCCCCTTACTCAGCCTTTAGCAGTAAGGAACCAGCTGCAGTGGAGCTGGAGTTTTGGAGTTTGCTTCCTAACCCAATCTAACTCTGTCCTAGGTCTGCCCTATTTTGAATTATTACACCACCTGGCACCACCTGGGGATGTTATTGACTCTGGAGAGAGGAGTCGAGTTTTGCAATCTTTTTTTTATAGTTTTCTAACTGAAAAATAAGAACAAAAATGAACTGCTGGATAGCAGAAACCACTGATTTTCGCTATTCCTACCTAATTTATTGCAGTGAACCTCCACTCCCACACTAAGTTAGGCGCTTTGGATCATCTCAGGTATTTGCTGTGTGTCAGCACTGAGCCGGCGGGGTGGTGGAGAGGCTGGAGCCACACCAAAGCTCTGCATTTTGAACCAGATGATTGCTCCCACCCCCTTCCTACCTCCGTGTCAGAACAAGTGCAGCTGGAGCTGCCCAAAACTTGAGAGAAGTGACCCAGCTGAGGTGGAGCATGTTCCTGACATGACTTATTAAAGTCCAAAATAATTAAAAAAAA
>VXBL01005755.1:557528-579455 GCA_013400195.1 Aramus guarauna | reverse complement strand
AATAATAAAAACCAAAAAAAAAAAAAAAAAAAAAAAAAAAAATCCAAAACTTTTAAAAAATGATGACATAGTATAAATGGGACAAACTTTACATAAACACTTGGTAATTCCATGCTCAGAGGCTAGGACCATCTGCATCACTAGTTGGACAAATGCATAATAAAATAGATTGACAGATAATGTAAGAGGCTGTTGATTCCCTTCACTTACCCTTAATTATTTTTTAACTGTTTCCAGTAAATAGCCCTAACTAATTATTTTAGAGCAGGAAAATATTTATTGAGCCAAGTACTGAAAACATTACCAATGAAAACATTGCAATAGACTTTTTAATCCATGTGAAATCCCACTGAAATCAAATGGATTTGGCTAACTGCATTCGTTCAGCTCGGCAAACAGCCTATGGCCACGACCGAGGTCTGCCCTGGTACCACGTCCTGCGTGGCCCATTTCACAGGACTGCGTAATTTCCGCAGTGCTACGCGCCACAGGCATCAGGGCAGGGCGCTACTGGTCCGAATGAGCTTAAAAACCGATTTAAACATTTCTCCTTTTCTCAAACTGCTTATAAGCAGCAGCTTTGCATCTTTAATTTCAATGAAGAACACTTTTCTGTTGTGTTAAGGTTTGGAGGGTTGGGGTGTATATATATATAATTTTGTTATTACTTTTTATTTTTTTTTTACCATTTCATGCTTCCTTGTGGTTCTTGGTTTGAGACAGAATCAGAAATCCAAAGAGCAAAGGATTTGCAAAAGCTCTATGGTTGAGAGGTCTTTGAACGCCCTAAAACCAGGAGGAGATGAAAAGCTCACAAGACAAGTTGCTCTCTTGAGGCTCTCAGCCCAATTGCCAGGAACCAAGGCAGGTTGAATGCAGTCGGGGGAATGGACTGAGGGAGGAAACATTCAGGTACTTTCAAATACACAACCAAACAATTTGAGGTTTGCCTGTCACTTGTCTAGACACATGTTTCAAAAGGGAATAAAATAAAAGAAAGAAAAAATACCCTGTCTGGGAATTCTTACCCTGGGATTGTTGTGCAGCAGAAAAGCTGGGTAATTCTCTTCAACTGAATAAACATAGGAGGGAGGCTGAGAGCAATTTGGCTCCAGAGCAAATATTGTTACCGAATTCTTTGCACCTGCAACGGTCAGGGAAACGATAATACACCCTCTCCGTGTCTTCCTATCCCACGCTTCGGAAAGCAACCACGTCATATCTCATGTCTGCTACAGCACAAATGTTTGCGAGGGCAGGGCTTCGGTGTGCTCCACGGCCCCGTCCTGCAAAACCCACTCTCGTCCTAACCGCGAGTCAAGCTGACACCTCATGGTAACAGCAGCTTTGCTGCCGCCGGGGTCCCTGCGGCGCCCGATACCCACCTGGTGCTTCGCCAGCTTTGCACAGCACAGCCCGGCATCGTGGCGCAACTTTGCTGAGTTTGTCACAGCATTTATTGACTGAGTTTAAAAAAAAAAAAAAAGAAAAGAAAAGTTGATGCCTTTGGCTGCCATAGTTTCTGGTACTGGTTTTCCAGCCTAGGCACAGATATCCAGGAAAAACACACTTTTCCTAGCATACATATGACTTGCCTTGGACTAGGTTTTATTCCTGGTACAGCATCAGGACCACAGAGGGTTTAATCCTCTGGTGAGGAAGCATCCCCATTCCAGCTGTGCCCTGAGAATGTGGCAGCGGGACAAGGTGGGAAATGGGGGAAATGGTTCAATTCGGCAAGCCAGGGGCTCATCTGGGGACAGAAAAAGGCAAACTTACGTTCCTTGTGTTACACAGGGAGGCGGGTAGGCACTTGGATTGCTACAATGGGTGAAAGATGGTTTTTCTTGGCTGTTTCTTAGGAAACATAGGTCTGTGCCTAGAAGACGGCAGTGCCTTGTCTATAAAAGGGAGAGCATTCCTACCCTGGCCTCTCTTGTCACACTGGCGTGCAGCTTACTACAGCCACCCGCCACGAAGCAGCTGAGAGATGGAGCCACCAAAGCAGAGGAACAACCTCACCGCCATCGTGGAAGGAAAAGGCCCCCCCATCTGTGTGATGAGCTTCACACAACTGGGCTGAAAGGGAAATGAGGGGGTTGGTGTCAGACTCTGCTCCTGTCACTGATGGCCTCCTTGGACAGGGATTTGAGGACAAAGCAAACGGAAAGGAATAAGGAAGAAATGAGATGTGGATAATGGTCTCTCCTGTCCCCACCTCAGACAGACCAACACAACGATGGCTGACACCCCAAGATAACGTCTTTGCGTGTGTGCGTAAATCTGAGTCCATCACCACCGCGGCTGCTCAGCTAACAGAGCCTTGAGACAAATAAAAAATAGGGGGGGGTAAATTGTAATATTTGTAATATTTTAAATTGTTTCTGCTGAAAATGTTTTTTTTTTCACTGGAAGAATCTTAGGTAGAAATGTCATTGCCTTATAAAGAGTTGTTGCATCACATTTGGAGATAGAATTCAGTCCCGAGTCATAAGTTATTGGTTTTATGCTACTATTTGAAGATATTTGACTGTATTTCCCATAAGTTTTAGTAACTGCTGTTCATAGGGAACTTTTCAAGTTACTTGTATTTTTCAAAAGCACAGAAAAAATGGGCAAGCTCTGTGTTCCACTGGAATGGTTTGTCCTCAGTACCTCAAACTGTTGGCATCATAATTTGCCATCCTGCATCACACGAGCCATAGAATTCAGCCATTTAATCCTGTACAAAGCCCAATAATTTGCATTTTAAGCACCTCTTGGCTGTTTTCCCCTCTAAAGCTCCACATCAACAACTGCAGCGGGTTTATCAGGAGGCGAATGAGCCTTGGGCAAGCACACGTAGCTGAACAGGCGAGTATTGAGATAGCGTCACTTACTCACAGCTCCCAAACTTCCTCACAGCAAAAATGAGTGTATTATAGTGTGAGGAACTCACTGTGTAACACACACACTGCATTGGAAGATTCTTTCTTTCAAAATTACACATATATACACATGCACAGGAGTCCTGGGGTCACGTCTGGCCCATGTTTTTGGTAAGCGCTATCAATGGGTCTCCTCCATCTCTGTATCACCAGGCAGGTTTAAGAACAGGTGCTAACAAAGCCGTTTGGGCTCTCACTGGGAAATAAATGATAAGTGAAGAAGAGGAAGTTTCACCACGACGTGAAGACGGCAATCAGGTTATTAGGAAACAGAACAAAAAGAGGAGGCAACACCGAGTTACAGAGCCCGAATTCAAGGGAATTATGCCAATTTCTGTTAGCTAAGTAGCTGTAAAGACTACCAAATATTTCCTTAAGATTACTTAGCATATTAACTGATAATTATTAATATCTGTCCATGAAAATTAACCCCCTACAAGAGCACAATTTAATCACTGTAAATTCAGGGTGGCAGGAAAAGCGTTCTGGTTTTTGTATCACTTGACTAAGCTTAGTAAATGAAAACACAGGAGATTTGGCTGATCCTCCACAAAGCTTTTGGGACATGATGTGATCAAAAAGGAACAGGAGGGTCTTGTGATTAGGTTTCAATTACAAGACAGTCCCGTGCACTAGACTGGACTTGTGAGCTGTGCTACTTCCAAGCCCAGTTGTGCCGCGTCTTTGCTGCGGTGGGTCATGAAAGCCCTTGGCTCTGAGCTGAGCGCAATCCCTCTTTGCCCATTTTCTCCTACTGCCCTGGCAATGCGTGAATGCAGCGCCTGCAGCAGCACACAAATAACTCAGGAATGAACCTGAACAAAACTTGACGGTTTTTGCTCAAATCAGGGTGACGTGGATGGCTCTCCCCTAAACCCCAACGCATCAGAAAGTGTTTTGCTCCTCTCACCGCACTAACAGACCCAATCAGCCCCGGTAATCTTATCCACCCTGGTAAACCCAACCATTAATTTCTGCCGAAGACATAATCCCACAGAGGCACAGAGTAAATAGCTCGAGTGTCCCAAGCCAGCGTTCCACCATTGCCCTAAAGGAGCAGCCCCATTAGCAGAGCCTCTCTTAGATTCAACCCAGACTTCCTAGCAGTATCACATCATAAAACCATCATGCATCTGGCCCAAATTTAAGGCATGGTTGGCAGCATTTGATACAAGAAAGAAACCAAGGACTGAATTAGTATCCCACGAGGTTGGTTTTTTCCAAGTCGCAGATGAAGTGCAGAGCCATGTGGAGAAGTCCTCTGTACGCCTACTAACCCTTCTCAAACGAAAGAAGGGCTGTCTAGGTTTTACGTTCTTTGAAAATACCACTTCATTACCTCCCCTTTTTTTGTTGCCAGGAGAGGTTAACGAAATTACTAAGGGATGAAACATTCTTGAAACATTCTTTCTGGATCATCAAACAGGATTAGCATATGAATTACACTGGGTGGTGCAGCACACCTAAAGGAGACCGGGGCGGTGGGACTCCATGCCCACCTTGTCCTGCTCTTACCTTAACAAGGAGGAATCGCAGTACGTGGTGTGTGCGCACACGCATGCACGCACGCATGGCGTGTTGGTCACTGACTTGAGTTTTTGGAAAGGGACGAAGATGACCCCCACACAACTTAGCAACAGCTGCTTCCAACTTCAACAGCATCAGATCAACCACCAGTTTGACATTTCAGGGTGAACATCACATCTCCCAACCAGTACTGCTGGGTATGGCTGAGAAATGCCCTTCACCCTCAGTTGCTTTTTGCCTGAAAACATTCATTTATGAACTGAGCAGGACTGTTCTGGATGCAGGCACCCTGCGCAGCCTCTGTGCTTCACGCCAAACATCCACGTCCTCCTGCGAGTCTCCAAGTATCAGTCGGGACACGGGCAACTGATCCATGTCAAATAGGAGGCACCAATAAAATAAACGCAGCTAAACATCACATTGTACTCTTTCAACTCATTTAACTAAATCAACTGATGATTTTAAAACTGAATTCTCATTCAGCCCAAGGTTCAGGCTCAATTGTTTGTCCTTGTGCAAAGTGCAGGATTTGGTTCTCTGCATCTTTGTATTTACAGTAACGACACGTCTACTCCACAGTCCAGTGGCTGAGCGCTGAACAACAGGAAAGCGGGAATCATCGAGGATAGGACAGCTAAAGAGATCAATAAGAAGGAGGCCAAATTCACAAGTGATGTCAGCTAAAGTCTCCCCATTGCTTCCAATCACCGACTGGAAAACAGGGACCATAAACCACATCGTCCCCCCATCTTCTGTCTGCTTTGTGTGTTTTTTCTGCTGTAAACGATGCAGGATAGGGATCGTCTTTTATATACATGTGCACGTCACCCAGCGCAAAAGATCCTGAACCATGCTCAAGGCTTGAGGCTGTACTGCAATAGTAATTACTTGATTTCAAGGGTTTAATTCAGGTGCACCAGCTCTCTGGTGCTGTCAGAGAAGGTATTGCGAGTTGCTGCTGTCCACTGAGAGAAGACAAAGGCTGATTAATCTACAGCATTTTCACTGTTTTGTTATTTTTTTAATATCTCACTTCTCTTTACTAAATGGTCTAGCAAGTTCTCTTGCTGATTACAATTATTTAGATCGCCCTAGCAGCCCAAAGCATTTATGGTCATTGTAATTTAAATCTCTTTGTTGTAATCTTCAGAATGTCCTGAAAATAGAAAGTAAAACTAATGGGAAACACAAATGTTTTATAGATTATATGCATGTCTTTAAGAGGTAGTAGCCAGCTAAGCAGAAGGTAAGGGAAAAAAGCAGAGATCAAAATCTAGGTCAGAACAAATGCTGGACAGGAGCCCACGCTGTCAAGTCCCAGGCCTCCCACAAGAGAAAGAATGAAGAAAAAAAAAAGGAAATAAATTTTTTCTTTTTTTTTTTTAAAGGAGGTATAATGGCCTTTTCAAACATCCCATATTATGGAAAAAAAAAAGACATTTTGGAAATACTATAGCTCCATTCCATCTGTTTCTAGGACAACCATTATTAGCCACTCGTTTTACAGATGCGTCGTTACTTGTGTCGCCGGCTTGTGCTCCCCTTGCCCTGCCTCCCCTTCAGTCCCAGCCTCACCTCCGCCTTGCTGCTCCCCGCTGCACGTCTCAGCCGCTCCAGGCACAGGAGAGAGACCGAGCCCCGTGGTCTGCTCCTTCCCCACAAAACCAAACCAAACCCCCTCCCTTTCCTCCAGAGCAGCCGGACTCTGGTGTTCCCATCCACGGTGGTCACCAGCAGCAGGACCTGTTTGCACCCCGTATGCTTTTCTCTTTTTTTTTTTTTTTTTTAGGAAGCCATCAGCACGATCGCTCTTTTGTCAGTTCCCAAGTATTCAGGCGCTGCAGATTTCATACCAGTTAATGACTCTGAAAAGGGAAAGTGAGTTTTATGGTGACAGCACAGAATTGCCACAGGGAGGCAATCGCGGTGGGACGGGTGCAGGTTATCAGCCCAAGTAAAGGCGAAGCCCAGACACCAGCCCACGCCTCTGCCATGCCCCTGCTGCCTACGGTTGAAAGCATCATTAAATGCAAGCCCTGGCCTTTCAGGTGAGAAGACAACAGCCACAGCCATTTAAGACTGAGGTTAATGCTTCACTGAAGTCATGTCCTTAGGCTACATTTTTTTCAAAAGCAGCAGCATGATTTTAAAAGCTTCACTTTCAGAAGTAACTTAAGCACTTAAGTGGTAAGTCTTATTGGCTTAGGTGAGGTTTACACCCTGAACTGCCTTAAGTTACCCTTGCAATAGGCTCTAGGCTCCAGGCATTTCGCTGCTCGCCTGATCGAGCCACCAGAGCTTCGGGACAAGGACTGCTGTCTCTCGCTCCACGAGGTTGGGTTTTTACGTCCATGTCAAAATCCCCGGCATCTTTGGATGCCAACATGTTGGAAGGAATAGCTGGCCTTTTTATTATTGTGGGGCTGACACTGCCTTCCTCGTGGAGTTAAAGCTCCCTCTACTTTTGAAAGAGGCAAAGAAAAGCAGCCCACCATCTTGTTGCCAAATCGTTCTCCGTGGGAGACTTGATTTGAAACTCACAAAATACCAGTATTTATGAGAGGAACTGGCCACAACGTGATCATAAGAACATACCAACGGTGTAGTTCCCCACCCTTTGATCTTGGCGCTTTAATGATTAATTAGTGCTAAAGTACTGGAAAAATACCTCACTTGAGGCAGTTTAAAGCTTCTCTTTGTATAGATAAAAACTATGACTCACATAAAAGGATAACCCGGAAATGCAAGACCGAGAGGGTGAGATTAAAGCAGAAGCCTCTGTTCACATGCAGATGTTTGCCCAACAGGACAAATTGGAGAATCTGTTCGGCTTTAGGGAGTGTTTCCATTAAACTGCCTAGATTTTCCAGTCTGCGACTTGCACTGCAAGAAAGGCTAACTGTCAATGTGGAGGGAAATTCGTTCCCTTAGAAAGATACCTATGTGTTTAGCGAGGCGTGAGCTTTAAAGAAACATCACATCCTATGGCAATTTGCAGAAAAGTAATCCTTGCCTGGAGCGTTGGAAGAGAAGCCATTTCCCCCTTCTGCTGTCGCAGCTGCGTGTTTAAATGCTTCCAAATATGCTTCGGGGTTTAAGTCCCACTATCACCAGCGCTCAGGACAAAGCATAACGTGGGAGGGAAAGCTTTTCCTTGCCTAATCCTGCAGAATTTACATGTACCGCACCAAAAGTCTGGGGCTGACCTTATCAAAGGCAACATACCCAGTTATAAGACTGTTTCTCACCCTTCTTGTTTGGCCAACTGTCTATCCCTGTGCATGCAAACAGGGACGCAGAAGAGGACAAGAACACTCACTCTAATCAGAAATGGTTTATGTGCCGCCTCAGCCAAAAACGACTGCAATGTGGAGAGTCCAGAACCAAAGCTCACCGTAACCCGTCTTCTTTTAATGACCTACGGGCCAAATCCTGCCAGCACGGGGCTTGGGACAGGGCAGTGCCGCCGGCATGCCCGGAGAGCTTCCCGGAGAGGGACCTGTACATGGCCTAATACACAAGGAGGCTCTTCTGCACTCAGGTGAGTAAAATACAGAGCTCTTTCTTTAACCTGATTCCAGCTGAATACCGCAAACACCTGGGTTGTAACAGTACGCGCGGAGGCTGCTGCTTGCAACGTGCAAGTGGAGCTGACTTTTTTCAGGGCCAAATTTCAGGACAGGCTTGTTTGGGATCTCTTTTCTGTACGGGAAATGTAGAACTGAGTATTTGACTTTGACTCGCTATAGCATTAAAGGGCATTTGCCAAAGATGCCATAACACCAATAATACTTTGGCTACTTTGCACCTCCATCGCGCCTGACTGCAGCCAGAAGCAGGCACCATCTGCTACGGTACAGCCCCCGAGCCCGGCGGCACAGAGGACCAAGAGGTATACGCACAGCGCACAGCACCAGAAGTATGATGTCATTTGGCCTGATTGTGAATCTAACTGATAGACAACCAAATGCTGTGACATTTTCCGGGAATATTTTTCTTTTATATATTGTGTTCCGTAAACACATCCACAATAGCAAAACTTTGGTCTTCTGGATGGGGAAGAAAACAAACATCAATATAGCTGACTTTCTCACAGGGATAGATATTCCAGTTTTCACATACAGTTTGCCAGTGATTTTAGGATTTGTTTCTCCGTACATTCAATGTTTCCATCCATAGCATGGGTGTGGGATAACCCTTAATTGATTTGCTTTGAGATCATCACATCAAAGGTGCCCTTGAAGTACAGATCATTAGCGTTGTATTGGCAGTAAGTAGATTTTAATATTAACTAGCAGAGCTACTGGAAGTGCTTTTGGTGGAACCTGAAAGGCAGAAGCATTGGCTGGCCTCTGCGTTCATTACAAAAATTGAAACTGAGCACCGGTCCAGTAAAAGGGCAGCTAAACCTCTGAGGTGAATCACAGCCCATGGTTAGGTAACCTAGGGGCAAGGCCAAATATATTATTATACACCCGCGTCACATGAAACAGGAAAATTGTTTTATGGTTTTGACATCCACAACCACTTGGCTTTAGATGAATTCCACACAACCCCCAAATTGAATCAAAATCTGAGGTAGGAATACAGAATTCATAGCCTGCGTAATGACAGATCTCTGCTCCCAGAGCTTTGATCCTATCCCGGTTAAAGCTGAAGGGAAAGGTTGATATAAATAGCATTAGCTAGAAAATAAGAACTCCAGCTAGGAGGATTTTCTGAGTAGGCAACATGAGTTGTGCTGTGAATTTTGGAGAGAGCAAGGATGTCCTCTTCCCCCGAAACAGGGCATCTGCCTGGGAGACTCAGCAACCCAAGGCCGGGTCACTGATCTCAGCCAAGCAGGGTCGTTCCTTGGACTCTGAATTCCCACACAAACCGGTGTGTCAGACAGCAGGCTGGTTCCTACTCGTACACAGAAATGCGGGGATAAGAAAGGGGGCATCCATCTGCTCGTGAGTATCTGTCTGTCTCTATCCCTTCTCTTCCTCGCCTCCCTTAAGTCCATCTTGGACTGAAGACATTATCCCTCCCAACAACCTGTCAGAAACCAAACTACTTCTAGGTACAATTTCAGCTTGAATGAAGAAAATTTCAGCATTTTCTAAAGACAAGAGAAAGAAAGATGTTTTAAAAGTCTAGGAATAAATATTTGAAGATCCTTACTATTATGTACACAACAGCAGCTGCTAGAGCTCCCAAACTTGGAGGAAAATTGCAGGATAGAAAATGCAATGCACAGATTAAGAAGAAGCAGTTGTCCTGCACTGAACAAAGCAAACAAGCCGAGGGAGAGAGTAGAGGGAGACATGAAGTTATGCACAATATTCACCAGCGGCTTTTGCATCTCCCTTATCACAGACAAGGAGCTCTGCCACTCACCAAAGAACCTACAGAAGAACGTGTCATCTCCAAGCCTGATTAAGCAGAAGACACCTGCACAGAGCCGCCGTAGCTTTTGGAGGAGGAGAGCAATGACAAGGGACACCCGCAAAGGCAAGTGGCAGCACAAGGACCGGGCAGGGTGCGCTCACCTTGTCATGGCTGCTTGTCAGGGGAGGCCACCAGCTTGATCCCTTTCCAGCTTTCCTGACTACGAGGAGCTGATGGGGCAATGCTCCCCGGCCAAGGGGTTGCCCTTTGGTGAAGGGCTGCGCGTGGAGCCCAGAATCAGCCCCCTGCTTGCTGCATGCACTTCCAAGCCATCCATTCCCATCTCCCCTTGGCAGCTCCTTCACCGAGTGGGATCTGAGCTTTGGGTCTGGAGTGAAACGAAGTCTTGGTAAATTTCTCGTTCTTCTGGATTTCAAAGAGGACACCTCTGCAGGTCTGGGAGGCGATGCTGAAAACTGGCCAGTGCTAATAAAACACAAGTGCTTTGCCCTGAAAATAGTGAGTGGCACATACAGAACTGGAGTAAACAAAGACAACGCTTCTTAATTCCGCTCTGAGCACTGTTTACCCCTTAGGATATCCAATAATGTTTCCTTCCAGGGGTAACTACTAGCAGATATCCACACATCTGCCTGGCTTGCAAGGATGTCAGGAGAAAAGCTCTCAACAAAGAGCTGTATCTTACATCACACCCTAAATGCAGGAAGCCTCGGGGATTTGGCATACCTTTGTGAGGAGCAAATTCCTAAGTCGAGCAGTCTCTCTGCCCAGGAACACCCTATCCTCCAGCATCGACACACTTAATCCACAGCCCCATCAGCCAGAACTTCCCACCACCCACAATTCCTGGGTGATGGAGTGAATTCTGTTCATACCCAGATACACCACTGGCAACCAACTAATTACTTTGGTGTAGCCCAGCAGCAAAAGCAATGGAGCGAGATTCAAAGAGAGCCCTTTGCGGCTGTGTCACACCAGCGCTGAAGTTCCCCAGCTCTCTCTTTCTCTCAAAAGAAAAGAAAAAAAAGAAAAAAAAAGTGATTGCATGCTTAGCACATTTGCAAAGTGCTCTGAGACTTATAACTGAAAGCCTGGATACACTTATTATTTTTCTTTTCAGAACTCAATAAACTGGGATCTGCTGGTATTTCCAGACACAAAATCCAAACACTGAGCCTTTAGCTCAGTTTTGTAGTTCTGGTGTTTCATATTCTAGGTGTTCTTGCATATTTCCTTGTTCCAATTTCAGTTGAATAGTCCCTTTTTTTGTCCTGGTTATCTTCACGAGATTTATCAGAACAATCCAGACTGGTTTTATAAATTTGAGTGCATATTAATGATGCAAAAGAGCTTTTCAGCTGGACACAATTTGTGGGGGGGGGGGGTTTCAATTTTCTTTTTTAAGGCTAATCCCAAAAAGAAAGCCAACCCTGTCCTATTTTGGATAAGTGGGGAGAAAAATAGATATTTCTCTACACGGATGTGTACCCAAACTTGTTACCAGAGGTCTCAACAGCAACCTGCCAGAAGGTACCACAGGCTGCCCAAAAAAAACCCCAGTCTGAAAGGCAAGAGGTGAATGCGAAACACTCCTGCCCTGTCACACTCTTTGTTTTGAACACCCCGTGCGCAGATGTCGGCGGGGAGGAGCGCGTTGCCTTTGGGCTGTGGCAGGCAGACTGGTTTGGTGACTGTTTCATTTGCTTTTCCCTGGCCCCCGCATGCCAGGTGCTGCCCCTCATAATCCTAATCTGTCCCCGTGGTGCGGCGCCCCGTCCTGCCTTCCTGCACAACAGCGCGAGCAGCTTCTGCGTTTTCATTATGATCAAGAGAAGAAAGATGAGCTTACGGCCGCAGGTGAGGATTAGAGGTTGGTATCTCTGTCCTATTTCGGGCTACGCTGTTGGGCAAATTATTTAAGCTTTCCATACTTCCTTGTAAAGAAACTTTACATTTAGAGATGAGGAAATTATCATACTTCCTTGCCTCTTTGAATTAAATATCTGTCAATTCTTTGCGAGATGCAAAGGGATCGAAATCCCACACAAACAGGCCTGCAGATGCTTTTCGCTGGATTCTGCACCTAGAGGGTCCCATTGAGACGCAAATATCGGGCCCTTCCCAATTAAACGAGGTCCTTGTACCTGGGATAACCTAAGCTAAAGGAAGTAGCATCGTCTCTATGGCAATACCCATCCTATTCAAAACTCTGTTAAAACTAATACCTTTCATTGCACCTGGAAGAGAACTGTCGATTGCAAAGCATCTGCGTAACATGAAGCCAGAGGGACGTGCTCCCGGACAGGTGCGTTTCGGTGCCGTCTCAAGGTCTCGGGAGCGCTGGAGAGGGACCAGCATGGCCATAACCGGCCCTGAGCCAGCAGAGGAGACGGACCCCAGGCACCACAGGTGAAGGGAGCAGTCCCAGCTATCATCGCGCTCTCAACCGCAAAAGCTAATCCTGTTAAAACTGCTTCATCCCTCTGTGAACGCCGGTGGTGTGGCTGGACGTGGCAGAGGCATGGGCTGGAGCCTGCCTGCAGAAACCCCGAGATAGGAAGCTCTCAGAAGGGGAAAAAAAAAATCAGCTTTCTGTCTCCTGTCGTCAAAGCTATGTCAGAAAACTGGATTTGCGTGTGTGTTTATCTAAAGCACAAAGTCAGTACATGGCTGAGGGTCTGCTGATCCCGTTTCAGCCCATTTGAGAGTCCTTTTCATTCCACTTATTCCTGGAAGAGCGTGTGGGGCACTGACCACAATATCTCAAAGGAAAGTCACCACTGTTTTGCAAAACCTGGGCTCATTTTTTTACAACCGGTGTCCCATTTCAGCTATAGAAAATTGCTGTCTAAAGGTGCAAATACCATTTTTTTTGTCAGTGTAACAACAAACAATGCTCAGTTGTAGCTCATTTAATTAAGGGGGCTAATTTCTCTCAATTGTCTGTTAAGGCATCACACAGATGTTCCATTTCAGAGCGTATTAGTACATGGTGCTCTAAGCCTAAAAGCTAATTTTTAACTTAACCTAATAACGTCAGGAATAATGACCTGTGATTACTGCCTTGTGAATCAGAACTTATGATACTTAAAGTAATTAGCATCAAAGCCTAACTAGTAGCTTGCTAAATTCATTATCAGCCATAAACCATCAGCACTGAATTGAACTTTAAATTGAATGTTGGCGTGGGGTCCCCCCACCTGTTGGAGGCAGCATTTTAACAAATTTAATTTGGCAATGTAGTTAAAGATTTGCTCACCAATCTTTTCTTGAAGGAAGAAACCGTGGTATTAGCACAAAATACAATTTGATTAAAAACCACAAGCTATTTTATGCGGTCCCTGTTGTGTTTGGAGCACATGTTTCCCCAGAATTGCTACAGGAATTACTACACCGACCCAAACCTGTGGCCAGTGAAGCCCATTAACCTCTTAGTGGTCATCTCTGGGGGCTTCAGAGGGGGACAGCAAGCAAGTTGGCTTAAGCAAAGCAAGCTTGCGTAAGCCTTGACACAGAAGATCCTTCAATGCCTCTTCACCCCAAGAGGTTATCCTCGTACTTTTTACACCCCTTCTTGACAGTCAGCCTTCCCACCAAGCTCAGGTGGAGACTCAACTGTGCTCTGTCTCTGGAAAGGAGCTGCCCATCTCTCACGAGGTGACTGGTCACTCTTGGTGAGCTGGCGAATGAAGGCGTAAGAATAGAGGCTTGGAGCTCTGCTTTCCCAGGGACTAGCTCAGATCACTAGCTCCTCTCTAACAGCTGAAGGAGAAACATAAACCTTCCTCAAAACACAGTCAACAGCAACGAAGGAGAGAGAACGGCTTTGAAGTGTAGCTCTTCCTCTTGAGTAAAGCGGGAAGAGGCAGGATGACAGCAAGCGCCTGTGAGCAGCCAGTAATTATGGACATGAAAATGGGATGACTTGGAGGAGGTCAGGAGCTCTTGGCTCCCTCACTAGCCTATGGTTCATAGACTTTTCCCCAGGGACCCTCCAGCTTGCCCATAACTACCTCATTTTGTGGCTAACACGTCTGTTGCTAATAGCTGCAACAGTCTCATTTGATGCTCAACATCCACCACCACAATGGAGGGGTTTGGAGGCCGCACCCCACCCCTGACAAAGTGACGCACGCACGCGACCGGAGCTGGTGGCTGCAGCGTCCACGCCGGCAACCTCAGCTGGGAACCAGAGAACAAACCAGAGGCGAAGGCTGCCCTAAACCGGCAGGAATCACTCGTCCTGTACGTGTGCCGTGGCGCAGAACCACCAGAACACCAGTCCCTGAGTAATAAACAATATTTCGTATATTACTAACACGTAGGCTAGGTGCGCTAATGAAAGATTTGTAGTTGTTATTAATACCTGTTGAGTCCAAGCTGAGACCTGAAGCTCAGGCTGCACTTGAACCTTCTCCAGGTGCTCAGATTTCCTGGTGCAGATCTGCCTGACAAACAACAACAACAAAGGCCTGAAAACATGCTGTTGATTTGGAGAAGAATTTCCTCCTCGCATCCAGGAAAGTTCAGAGAAGAAAATCACTCGACTGGGATGTATAGCTGTTAATACCTTCTCACAAGCTTTCCCACCCACAGAACGAATAGCGAAACCCAGTTGGCTTTGGGGTATAAACCAAATTAGAAACAGGGAAGGGAAACCTACCAAGTACCCACAAGGAGTTTGGCTAAAGAACTGTGATCCTTCTGAATATTTGACTTGATATTCTCCCACGAAAATCAGGAGGCCAAAGCCTAATATATTCAATTGCTTTAAAAATGCTACCTTATGCCTTCAAGCCAGTTTGGGAGATTTTGAAAATTTTGTCCTGATGCAATAAAATAAAAAAAAGTCCCTGGTCTCAATCACATTGGAAGTCAGATGTCATAAATGTCCTCTTTCTCCTCTTTATCCCAGCTGCCACATTATCACAGCCCGATGTGAGCGAGTCTCTCCAAAACCAGTCGTGGTCAGTACATGGGAGGATGATCCTTAAGGAAAAAAAAAATTCTCCTGGACTGAAAAAGTGAGCAAATATTTTTGGTGACTTGATAAAGATCCCATAGATGATTCCTGGTTTTGCTAGGGCCAGCATTGCTGTTATTCACACAAGAGTGGAGTGACTCTGGTAAATTTTCATCTCTTTCCTCTTACGGTTTTGGGCTTTTTTCAATACTTTATACTCTTTTGCCAGCAAGAAAAAAAGAGCAGGGAGAGGAGGAGGATAAGAAAATTATACTCACGCTTTAACCTTTTTTTTTAACAGAATATGAAAACACTTTTGTGGAGATGGGTCATTAGTACCTCAGAAAACTGCCCAGCTAGTTTTGTCGTTTTCCTGTACCTTCACACTTAGCAAAAGAGGTCCTTCAGGCAACCCTGCAGCTCGCCTCCTAAGGCTGAGAAGTGACATGGACACCAGGCAGGCTGACGGGGTCAGCGTAACTCACCGATATCCCGGTATCGCTAAAAAGCTGCAGTGCTGCTGTACGGGCCGCAGCCGTTAGGCAGGCATTTCTCCTCTGGCCCAATTTTTCCTCGGTGTTACAGGACCGGTTGTGGAAGCCGGACTGTGCCGGCACCCAGGTTTTGTCCTGGGCTGATGTGAGAAGAAAGCTTCTCCTAAGGTTAATGCCATAATGAACATAAAAATGAGACAAAGGCTGGTGACAACCTTTGTATTGTACTCTTTTTTTTTTTTTTTTTTTAAATCCTGTAGCCATTTGGTCTGATTTGTTCAAGTACCAAAGCACCAATCATTTTAAACAAGTGGGCAAACCCACTGACAGTGTCGAGCCCGAGCTGGCTGCTCCAAGGTTTCCTTCCCTCCAGACCTATCTTCTGCAGAGCCTCTCAGCCAAGCAGGTCCTCCACCTTCCTCGCTGCTAGGTGGAGTTTAGAGCACTTCACCTGCCCCTACAAGTCAGCGAGCAGTAAGTCTGCAGCTCCCTGCAGGGCTCCAAAACCTCCTGCGAGGGTGGAGCAGGAAGAGACTCCTGCAGTTCTCCTGCCAGCTATCAGGAGAGATGTGCAGCACGATGGATGAGAGTCAGGCCACCGCGCATGGGGACGGAGAATGGATGCACAGAGGAAGACAGGTGAAAGGAAAGGAAGAGAAAGGAAAAGAAAGGAAGGAATAGAAAGAGACAGAGAGAGAGAGAGAAAGTGGGGCGGGGGGAAATAGGTATTATCTAACTTGGGAATGTGCTTCTGCAGGGTTTCATAGGGATGGTACTGGCAGAACAGAGGTAAGTATGCTATGAAAACAGCATGAGAGCTGCTCTGCAAAGGAAAATGAAGACCAGGTCTCTGGCTGCCCTGGAAGGAAGAAGGTGCCGAGGTACTTAGGTAGCCTACGGAAAAGAAAAAAATCTGGCTCTGAAGCATGTGGCACCAACTCCTCTGTATCTCCACAAGCGGATTTCCAGTCTTCCCAGAGAAATCTTTGCATCCTCCACATACAAAGCCACACGATGTGTTACATGAAGGACTCCTTGACAGTCACACAGTTCATAACTCCATTCCTCTTCCTCCCAACAAGGCAATGTAACCAAAATGTTACTCATGGAAACTTTGTAGGATTTTACTGGGCATGAAGTGAAAATCGTGTGGCACAAATGTACCGATTTCCATCACTATGAGAAACTGCCCATGGAGACCCCTTCGCTCTCTGGGTACCAGGAGAATGAGCTGGGGTCTGGGGAGAAGAAATCACTCTCCACAAGAGCTAGTGTCATGTTGCTAATCTTCATCTTCAAGCTCATCTTTGGATAGCCGTCTGTGGGAGAAACTGAAATATGGGGCAAAGCCTCATGTCTAAGCAAATAACATCAACAGCTGAGGCTTTTACACGACGTCTGGCTTTGGCCAGTGATGAAGGATTTCTCTGCAGCCACAAACCTGTTGTTCCACCTCCCTCCATACACACACGAATGCACAAATACGCACACGGAGTTCCGTGGCTAATTTTTACAGGTCGGCCCATGCTTTCCCCCATCCCCCGTGTTCCCCGACGTCGCTGCCTGGCTTTTGAGTCTGCACCCGACCCCAGCGCATGGTGGCTCTCAGCTGCTGTTTGAAGGGGAAAGAGGACCAGGCTGCAGGTCTTTGGGCTACACCTCTCTCCCAAGACTGCCTCGAAGCACTAGATCGCCCTTCACAACGCCTGGGGCCCTGAACCTCAGGAAGTGTGAGCCATTGCCACCTTACAGAAGAGCTATTTTGATGGCTCGGGTGCCAGGGTGCTGCTGCAAATCATTCTTCGAGAATCCTTTCAGGTGCATTATTAATTCACAAGGAAACCCACTGACAGATTCTCACTGCATAACACGGCCAATCTTAGGATCAAAAATGGCCAGAGGTGTTTAATCAGAGCAGTCCCCTCCAGTTCCCACATCAGGGAGCTGAGCCAGGTCTACATCTGAGCTCTGCAGCTTGGGCCCATTCTTAGCTCTGATGCTCGGCAAGCCGAAGGAACTGGGGAGGTTCTCCATATTGCTTATAAGCATCCATCAAAACAACTGTAAATGAGTTATGTTTCAAGTATGCAAGCACTTGCGTCTCCATGCCAAAAACCGATTAGTGTTCTCAGGCTTCCAGCAATGCAAAGCAGAGTCTGAAATATCCTGATGAGAGATAGATGCATTTCCTCTTAGACAATTAATATTAGGGGTGGGTTTTATTGCTATTCTTTTTTATGTTGTTAACATCCTGCCCTCTTTCCTGGTTCCTCCCAAAGAGCTACAATGCAATTTGCAAAACTCCCCTTTGTAAGATGTAAACATTTACTAAACATTGTCTTTCCACTTTGTATTATGACAAAAGAATACAAGTCAAGATGTTAAATATATTTCTGTATTTGCATCTGAAAGCCCCAGGCCTTCCTGAACATACTTGTAGATAACCTCCATTGTTTTGAGCACGTTACCTTTTCTGTAGATCATCATCTCCATGAAAATCCAAAGGCGAGGTCTTTGCTGAAGCACCACGTAGGACCCACTTATTACCCGGTGCCTTACAAATGTATTAACGCCACGTGATGATCACCCACATTAGTCCGCCTCATTATTTAATACCGAGACATACACAGGTCGGCTCACAAACTCACCGCTGGAGATTTGAAAACGAGCGGCTTGTTCTCCAGTACAATTCCAGCTAAACCAGAGGTTGGTTTCAACCAGCTGTTGAAACTCTTGTCTGCAGAGGTCATCGCTAGAGCCGCCATGAACTTTGGCAGCAAAGCCTTGGCTGGTTGGAGCGATCCAACTCTCTTTGTGGGGCGGCCAGGCTGTCTCAGCTCTCACGGGGCTTGTGCAGAACAAATTCACCCGCTGCCCAAGCAGCCTGGGAGGGCAGCAAGTGCTGGCGAACCCTGAGCCTAGCGTACAAACCACCGGCAAGCCGAAAACTCTTCTGAGTTTTCTCTGAAGCCAGAAACACCTGGAAACACTTCAATCACCTCCCTCACGTCTAGATAGAAGAAATCCAGTGGCTTCATCAACTCTGCCTTTGCCAAAAGCCTTCATAACGAAAACAGGACCTTAAACCTAGTTTTGACAAAGCGTGGAGTACCCAAGGCCTCCTTTCCCAGCCTTCTTGTTAAATACCTATCTGTGCCCCCGAGCAGACCTTGGCCGTTCCAGCAGCAGACCCACACTGATCCTGTTTTCTCTCCCTTTGTGTCTGCTTCTCTCTCTGCTTGCTATAAACATGGTCCTATATTTCACAGATGGTAAGAGATGGCCTTACATTCATTGATGCAACGTTCTCCAAGGGCTTTCAGAATTGTATTTCATATCCATAAGCACATGATTTTCCTTTCCCTTTCTTCCCCATTATTTTGTGCATGTGTGTGCACATGCTTTTTTTTTCACAAGAGCATAGTTTACCCCATTACACACACGCGCGCGCATGCACACACAAATTCTTTAAGTGTAATTATTTGGAAAATTTCCAGTTAAAAGCCCTACTAAATAAGTAAACATCATTTAAAGAAGAACTGCTTAGTGTCACTTGGTATTTTTCTTCAAACAATATGAAAATCCATGGGGGCGTAAGAAGAGATGCCCAGACTGACTTCCCAATACAAATGTGACTTTGGGATATGAATTTGCAAAACTGATTGAGACAATGGAGCAAAGACTATTTTTTTTTTTTTCCGAGAGCTATAGGAACAGTTTCAAAGCAAACCTGCTTAAATCTTTTTAAAATCACACCACAACCACAGGGGCCATCTTTGTGAAATTTTTGGAGGGAGGTGGGGCTGTTTGTTTGTTTTAAATAGCCTGTTAACCTCATCTTCTGCTGCAGACAAAGCCTTCGGGCCAATCCTGCAAACACCTCTGGTATTGTTCAAGAACAGTCGCTTTTGCACCTGCCAGGAAATTTGTAAGATCAGAGACGCAGATCCACCTCCTGCAACCTCTTTGCCTTCCTGGAAACTCCCCCAAAATAGCTGACTGGGTAGGATTAGGCTCTTGCTTTGGAAGTTGATTATGTGATCTCTGTTTCTTTCAGTCCTGCCAGCCAGGGCTTACCTCCAGATGAGTATTTCAGCACGTGCTTAACCTTAAGCAATGAGATACTCATGCTTATAGTTAAGTATAGGCTTAAAAATTTTGTTGGAAGCAAATCACAAGCACATTCTTACATACTTCTCTGGGCTGGGCCTAACCATAGTTCTCCTGTTAAAACAGTCTGTCTTTTTTTTTTTTTTTTTTCTCCCAACACTTATCCCATCACTGTAATTTCCCTCTTCAACTACCCTCTCCAACTGCTTCATTCCAGTGAAACCAAGGGGAAATGACATTTTCTTCTACGGCAAGTAAATCATAATTGACAACGAACCGTTAGATTATGCACAAGTTTGCAGGAAGAAGTAATATCTTTTATTTAGATCAACTAACCCAAGCTAACTATACAGATGGGTCTGTCCGAGATCTGGCTCTCCCTAAAACACTGCCTCTCCTATATCTTGCGTTCTCGTAGCGCTGCATTACTCCACTACACACACTTGTGCTTCACCAAGGTTTTATGGGGTCGGTGGAAGCTGCCTACTCTGTTAAGCATCTAGGAAAACAGAAGGAGTGCAGCGTATTGCTCCTGCTGCGTACGGCTGCCTAGCAGAGAGTTAACATCATCGCACCCGAGCCATTTCACCTACAGCAAGAAGTGAAAGCATGCGACTACACCCAACAAGTGATCACAGAGCACCCTGCAGGGAATTTGCTTCCATTTCAAAGGGAGAGATCAAAACCCACAAAGAAGGGGGGGGGAGAGGGAAAAAAAAGGAAAAAGGAAAGAAGGAAAGAAAGATGCTCCCAGCCTGAGCATGAGATCAACGTTGGGCCCAGCCTCAGAAGTTTTCTGAGAGGAAGGGAGAGATACGGACAGAAGAATCACAGAGCATCTTCAGTGCCTGATTATTTATGTGCTGGGGGTTTGATCCTACACACCAAAATAAATGGGAGGTTTGCCACCAACTTCAATGGAAGCAGAAACAAGTCCTATCACCTTGAGGTTTATTGGCTGTCTGCAGAAAGTTTTAAAATTTATATAGAAATTAAACAGAGGATAATTTGACAGTTTAATGGTGATGTCGTGGTTTTTACATTAAAAGATGCACAAATTTATCCTTGGGGTTTTATCGTTAATTTTTTTCCTGCCTGTTGGTTTTTTTAAAGAAAAATTCTCATGTTTCAAGGGAAGACTGATAGAAATGGGGTATTCCTGCGCACAAGAAAAAAAGAACTTAAGGCTCAGTCCTGCCCTACATCCCTTTCTCAAGGCTCAGTAGTTTAAAGCAGTTGGCATTAGTGGTAGCAGCAAATTAGCTATCCTATAAGTGCTCCTCTCCTATGCCAAAAACAAAAAAGCCTGTCCTAATTTGCGCTTTGCCCAATAGGGCATTTGACCATGAAAAATTACTTTAAAGAGCTAAAAAAATTAAACAAAATGAAATTTGCTGTAATCAAATCCTGTGTTTGGCGCTCATCAACTGGTCCAGAAAGTGAGGAACCTGCCCTGCGTGGCAGAACCAGGCTCAGGACTCCCTGCAGCTCCAGCTCCTTGGGCAGTCCAGACCCAAACTCATGCGGAAATGCCTGAATAAATGACTTCCCAACCCCTTGGTCATCTTGGTCACTTAATCATTAATTATTAAATTAATCTACCCACTTAAGCCAGTCAATGCCAGTGCAATGAGCGGGTCCGCTCTGATTGAGTTTGAGCTCAGAAGCCTGTTGGCAAGTATTTAAAGCTAGGACAATGATTGCATTTCCATCAATATGAAGCTTAATAAAATTATCTGTCTCAGCTGTTTTGGTTCATTTCTTTGGAAATCCAAAGTACTATGAGTGGCAGCTCCTTATCTCCAAGCAGACCGGGACAGGACCCAGCCTCTGCTCAGGATCTGACAGCCCAGCACCTGCAACGCATGGGGAGAGCAGATGGGAAACGACGGAGACGGTGAGCAACAAGAGAAACGCAAGACCACAGTGGCCACCCATCACCACGAGCCACTTCAAGGTGGCCTTTTCCAGCCCCCCTTGGAGATCTTCTGCTAAATTCATCGATCTCCGCTCCAGTACTTGCATCCCCCATGTCCAACAGGGACATGTCCCTGGGTCCACCTTCACACATGAGACAGGTCAGTCCTGGAGACAACGCTAATCGCCCATCAGCCTCTGAGGTGTGGGGCAGCCCCTGGAGGAAAGGCAGAGAGGAGGGAAGGACGCATGAGGGATGGGAGGAAACGCTTGAGGTTCACACAGGAATGAAAAATCTCTGATTCTTCCTTCTCCCACAAAAAGCTTCCACCACCTAGGACTGTATTATTTCTTAGGAAAATAGAGGAGAATCCTTGGTCTGGGCAACAACAAAAAAAATCTTTAAAATTAACTGTGAAAAATACAGCTTGACCAAAACTATTTGAAGCTGTGCCATATTCTGTGATGAGGTTGTTTTGATTGCCGGTTTAGGGGAGGAGGGAAGAGGAAGAACAGCAAAAACATTTCAAATCAACCTGAAAGGATTTTTTTTTTTTTTTTTTTTTTTCCCCCCTCCTGAGATTTTTTTTTTTTT
>VXBL01005755.1:536317-550607 GCA_013400195.1 Aramus guarauna | reverse complement strand
AAAAAAAAAAAAAAAGGAATAGTGCATGCAAAGTTCTCTCCAAGGCTCCTCACCCAGCCAGGCCTGCAGGAGCTTTGTGATAATTACATTAAATAAATCCTCAGTGACCCCACCAGCAGCAAAGTTTGCTTAGTCAAGTTTACTCCTGGGACCGTGACTGAGAGCTGCCCTGGTGTCACCAGGAGTGTGCAGAGACCTGCAAGGCCAGCAGGATCAGCACTCCCTTGGCCAATGCTGCTCCTCTGGACAGTGACAAGGGCCACGATCTCCAAGAAGCAGGAGTCTGACATTTTCCCATTTATTCCAGCTGGGCAAATCAAATCACACAGAGAAATCGGGAGATGCAGTAGGGCAGAAGAAACATCGTCCAGCCTAGGACCAAGGGCAAGAGCTAAGCAAAGCCTCACCTCCCCTCTTACCTCAGTTCTCACAAGGACTTTCTGTGCCCCCAACATCTCTCTGGTTTGCCATCCACATGCTTTCCACTGCAGGTGCTCCCACTGATCCAGAGCTCTCCATAACTCAGCTCGGCCACCCCCCTCACCCAAAAGTGGCATTTGCTTAAACGATGTTTCTCCCTGACTGGAGAGAAGCGATAAAGTCTGGGGATACCACCTGAACGGAGCTCCTTGGCATGTCTGGGCATGACTTGCCATCCACTTGGAGCTTTTGTACCCAAATGTGCTGGTGAAAAAAATCCAGGACAAAAAAATCCAGTCAGAAGAATAGTGTTTTACCTACAGCTTGCACTGTTGATGACAAGCTGCAGTGCAGGAGCATCAAAAGCTAAGTTGTCCAAATTCAGGAATTCAGCAGAGAATGAGGTTTAAACACTGCACACTTCAAGGGCACTCGTGAGCAGATCCAGCAGTAGAAACGCCCCGTGCTCGTTTCATTATTTGACCCACCAAATGCTACTACACGTTAGCACAGGCAAGCTGGGCAGGAAGAACATACATTCCTCCATCAAGCCAAGCAGTGCCTGATGGTCTCAAAGTAAACCAGGGAGTGCCTTCTACTTCAAGAAAAATAGCTACCTCTTGTAAATATAATTCTCTTCCTCTCCACAGTAAGCTAATCAGAGAACAGCTAATTAAGATCACTGCCTTCGCATCTGGAGCAAAACTAAAGTTAAAAACCATGCAGGGCCTGATGCATGCAGTTGGTGAAAAAAAAAAAAAAAATCAAACCAAAAAACCCCACCAAGCCAGCTACCCCAAGATCTACAACTGCTTCAAGAGCACTTCAAAAGCCCACCCAGTTACAGAAGATATGAGGTCAAGATAGCCGAAACCAGAGGTGGCTGTCTTTGGGTTTTCCCTCTATATGGTGGCACTGGTGCACGCTAATGGTGCATGAGGGCCATAAAAAATGTTGCAGTAGTAACAAAATCTGTTTCTGTAAACTTCTGTTTCATCACAGCAATATATCAGATCATGGGTGTGGTTTGAAATAAGCCCACATTCACCAGGCTAGCGATAGAGTCAACGACTGTGTTGAGCTTTGTAGCTATGTCATATTTGGAAAAACTTGGGTGCTGCTCTTGGGGAGAGAGAGCAAAGAGGAGTTTGTTTTTAAGCTGAGTGAAAAAATGGTATGAGAAGAGAAAGAAATCAAGCCAGCAGACAAACAATAAGCTCATCAATAAACAGAATCAATAAAACAAAACCACCAAAGACTGACCCAGAGTTGTCCTCACCAAGAGCAGAGGAATCCAAACATCATCTCAGCATGTTTACATCAGCAGGGAAAAAGGACACAGCAATGGCAACCTGAGCCACCAAAAACCTGAATTCCTACTGACTTCCTGCACCTGTGTGGAAAAGGCATGTTGAAAAGCACCACTTTTTCAGGTAAGGGAAGACCCCAGCATCCCCTACAAAGAAAGACAGCAACTTGAGTTGCTCAGGAAATTGGAATAGCAGGATACTGTATGGTACAGAAGACAAAGTGTAAGTGTAGAGCGACATTGCAGCTTTCTTTGGCCCTTCCTACTCCTTCATAGCCGGCCCCATCCCTATTCCCCCAACACACTGTCCCTCTTCCAGCTTCTCCAAAACATTGATCAGAAATTCCACCTGTTTCAGTCTTCTACATAATTTTGTAGAAAAACAGAAGAAAAAAACCCAGTAGTTTTCCTACACCACTGCAGGACAGACCCATTATTGCAAGTCACCTTTCAAAAGGCTTATAACATGGGATGAACTTGCACCTTCACTCACACTACTTCTGCACCTCCATGGGCTGAACCTCACGCCTTGCACGCATCTCCTGCGCAGATCCCCACGCTGTGACCAGGGCTGCTGGCAAGGTGGGGACACCTGCCCTGAGGGGACTGTTCTCAACCAAAACTGCAGCGATGCCAGAAAATGCCAATGCTTCTTTTCAACTTCTCCCCCGCNTGAAAGCCTGCCTCCCCCCCCCCCCCCCCCCCCCCCCCCTTCCCTCACTGTGGTTCTTTTTTTGGACAAATTATTCCAGGGAGCTCTTATTTTTGTAAGAACTCTGATATCATTCCTATTAGATGATAAACATTTATAAGCCAAAGCATAATTCCAAATACTTAGCCCTTAGGTAAACACTAGAAAGTAAAGGTCAAACTGTAAACATCAGTATTTTTGTGAAGATTGTGCGCATTCATGTTTTGAATTCTTGTTTTCCTTAAGTAAACCCCAGGCAAGAGATAACAGATGCCTAATTTCAAAGATCCTGAAACTTATAATTTGGCACGCAATGGCATGCGTCGTAATGAAGTTTACAGAAGCACTCTCTCAAGCGTTCACACATGAAAAATTAAAGTGGAGATAGTTGTTTTATTTAAATCAAACCTATTTTCAGAAACCTTTTATCCAGCCATAAACTGCTGTGCAGTAAAAGATCAACATTTGTGCCTCCAAGTTTTCTTCCTAATAACAAGCCACTAAGGCAGTGCGTTCCGCTTTGAAGGACCATTAGGAAAGCATTTCTTTGCTGGGGGCTGTATAGGGATGTTTGCTACCCACAAAACAGATAAAGACAACTTAATGTTCTTGCAAAGCCGAGCACTTAAAAGTGAGAAAAAGCCAGAATTACTGTAAATGGAGCAACTTCACCTCCCCTCATGCATGTGCATGATGACACAGCCTGGTAGTGATATGAGCACGCTGGTATTTCCACCGCTGGGTGCGAGGAAGGGGCTGGTCTGACCCTGCAAAGCAATGCAATAATCGATGTGAGCCCCGGCGCACACTGTACGCTCCCAGGCCCGTTTTGCTGCACATGACTCAAACCCAGCTGCAGCGGCAGAATTAGCAATGTCCTCATCTGTTTTGCTATGGCACTCTTGACGTTGTTACTTAGGCACGTCACAAACTTGAATTCATCTTCGCTGTTTCCCAGCAAAATGAAGGAACGGCCTTTCCTCCATCCTGCGGGCTGGGAAGCGAGGAAGGAAAAAGGGAGCTGAAGGATCCACGGCTATGGGGACAGTGTGAATCCAAAGGCTTTTCATTTTCCAGAGCACTATGATGATACCTTCAATAATGCAGCTCTCTTGAGCTCCTGTTGCAACTGTGACTGCTCAGGATTTCAGGTCAGACCCCTGGGTCTCAAGTCAGATACCCAGAATATGAGGAACGCTTAATTAGTGACCACCCACAAAGAGTTTGGTTTAAGTAACTTGCCTGGAATCGCTCTGGCAGAAGCACTGAAAGTGCTAATTCTCCAGTGTACATCTGAACAGCCTTCAATATTTTTTCCTCGTTCCACAAACCCCTGCCTCATTCACCGTTCATCTTTCCACTCCTGCCAGAAATGGGGTAGAGATCCTTGGACAATGGTGCCTTTTTACCACACAACCCTGATTCATTCCCCAAGCAGGTCTGTAATTGTAGTGGTCTAATTAAAGACTGTATCATAACACAGAAGATGGGAGCAGGGCTGGGAGGAGAATTAAAGTTGCAAGATAATTTTGGTATATCCTAAGCATTTATAAATACAGTTTGCACACATACACGCACATGCGTGTGATGCCCTTGACTTCAAAAATAACAAAAAAATAAAAAAATGAAGCTACAAAAATCCAGCGCATAGCTGGAAGCAAATTCCAGCAGGGCTGGGAACCTTGGAGATATGGAAGAGACCTCCAGTAGTTAAAGCTAACGAAGTACCTGTGTGAAAGAGAGCACTTTGCCTTCTGCTGTGCAGACAAGAGGGACCTGGGCACATGCTTTGTCCGGGGACTTTGCAGACACTTGCTTGAAAAGGGCAAAATGCAGGAATCACTAGCTCCAGTTTGGGTTTCTGGAAGGAAATGTGCTGAACACAAAGGTTTCTACCGCCTTCCCAAAATACAGAAGTCTCCTGCTCTCTTTTCTCCTCAGTTCCATATGTGTCTATGCATCAAGGGGACAGAGGAGCTCTTTGCAAACATCTATCCCCCTCCTCTAAGCAGAGAGGGAGATTCTCAACTAGACATGCAGGCTTTCCTGAGATTACTCCCATCCTGAAAATACAGCTGCAATTACAGAGCAATTCCTCTCTCCCACGTGCCCCACTCCATCTCCCTGAGGGACAGACCCGTCATGGGTGGGGGCTGCGGGAGAGCAGCCCCCGCGCAGCAGGGAGAAGCCCGAGCTGGCTTTGCAAGGACGGGATTTTTCCCTCCAACATCAGCCCAGCACGTGCAAGCCGAGAGGTTTGAAATGTTCATTAAGTGGCCGAGTTTGGCAGGAAAACGAAGTGAAAGTCACTCTCCTGCCAAATCTCAACAGCACGGTGGTGCTAGAGCTGCTCAAATTGGCCGATATCTTACTGTTTCACAGCAAGCAAAACTTTTTTTTTCCTTTTTTCCAAAAAAACGGTGGTGCCAGTCCCACATCAACCACATGCCATTCACGCATACGTGCGTACACGCACACACAGAGCAGCACAGCCACAGAAATTTCTACATTGTCATGTGAAGAGATGGGTTTGTCCTGATTTACAGCAAACGTCTGGGAAGTTTTATATTTCAGATCCACCCATCATAATAACAGAAAACCCCACGACGGCTGAAATTCCTTCCTCTAATATTTTAAAAAAGTACTTCCACTGTATTTGTCCACGTGCCACCAGTAAGGATGACTTTTGTACCAGTCTAGCCATAGGTACGGGTTTATTTGGGGTTTTAATATTACTACTTTTGACCAACTAACAGGCAACAGGGTTTTTTTTTCTTACTTTTCCTTCACTTGGCTATGGTTGACCAGCTCGCCACCTGTCTACCTCCACCTGAGACTTAATTTTTGACTCACTATGTTGCACACATTTTCTTTGCAGACCTACTATATGTAATAGGCAAATAACAAATGTGCTAAAATAAACTGCAAGTGGATTAATTGGAATAGACACAGCAGACAAGAGTACACACCTTTGCATTTAAGCTGTTAGGAACAAATATCCATCTTGTTAAATACGATATACATCCGAAAGCAAATTAACTGCCCATATTTGGTTCTACAAAAGGAAGCCATCTTGGAGACTGGGCCTACCAGCAAAATCTGGTTTTACTGGTCTCATGTTGGACAGTAAAGTTGGCAGCAGTTGCCAAAGCTGGGACTTCAAAGAACAGAGGATTTGCTGGAAAAGATTCAAACGAGTCCATTCTAAAAGCCCTTTCCTGACCCTACGCAGCACAAGAAACTGACAAACAGAAAAAGAAAAAAAAAGGAGGTTCTACATAAAATACAGTATCAGCTGAAAAAATTCCAGGGGGAAATTTTCATTCAGTTCTGCATTCAGTTCTCCTAGCACCTTCCTCCTTTCTCAAAACAAGTATTTCCACTTCAGGCAAAGCTAAAACGGAAAACAAGAGGCAACATAAAAGGAGCCTGATTTTCCAGAAGATCCAAACCATGGCCATCTGAAGAAACTACTCCTTGAGCCATGTCCGTCTAGACATCCACGCATTGAGACACTCAGTATTGCTATTCAGATCTGAAGCGTTGGCCAAGGTTTTCATTTTACTCGACGATTATTATTCTGAGGCAGCAAAATATGCTTGTACAACCATCTGGAAATACGTGGATCCCTGCTGGCTTGAGAGTCCAGTAGGGAGATGGAAGCAACCAAGCTTTGCGATAACACATTTTCAAGTTTACGAATCTTCCATCAAAACTGAGGGGAAATGTTTGCCTGTTTGCTCAAGCATACGCTACTTCAAGATGGTTTTGTAATAAAAGTCATTAACGTTGCGCATCCAAGAGGTATTGCAGGCTGCAGTGAAACCTTCCAAAGCTCTGCTCAGTTACGTGTTAACTACCTGAACAATGCTGAGTTGGTTTGGATTTCACCATATTTGGTCTGAATGAACCGAAACCCATACAAAAACTGCCTGGTGTGAGCCGGTACCAGCTAGATTCTCAGCACTTCAGCCACTAACTTTTCCCTTCAGCATCACTGAAGTTTGGGAGGTTTGCTTTGGTGACCTGTGGCCTTTCTTTCTTCCCACCCGCCTCATTCTTTCTTTCTTTGCTATGTACGTTAATTTGGGGAAAATCATAGCCTAGGGCAACACACCTGACTGCTT
Organism: Aramus guarauna; assembly: GCA_013400195.1. Classification (NCBI taxonomy): domain Eukaryota; kingdom Metazoa; phylum Chordata; class Aves; order Gruiformes; family Aramidae; genus Aramus; species Aramus guarauna. The sequence continues at coordinate 544,060 of VXBL01005755.1, read as the reverse complement.
CCCACCCCAAAATCATTTACCATTTAATGCACGGTTACATTCATTCTTCTGCCTTTATAGTTCCCTAATGAGCTTGAACTGCAATTAACAAAATGATTGTGTTCACTTTAGTACAATGCACCTGCAAATACCAGGATGGGAAGTCATATTTAAAACAAAAATACACTCGGTACATATTTCAGCAGAAGCTTGATATTCTAGCATGGGTTTGAATTTTAACAGGTGTCAGTGGCTGCAAATAGTCTGCTCTTTTTTCTTTTTCTTTTTTTTTTAATTTTTATTCTAATTGGTCAAAGATGTCCTTATCTTCTCATCCATGCTGCAATGATTTTGTGAGCAAAAATATAAAATACTTCACTGCATATTTCTATTGAAATCATTTACTAGCCTATACTGAATAATTTTTGTTCTAAAAGTTCAAATCAAAGCTAGCATTATAGTATCTCTTGCATGCATGAAGAACTTTTTAAACCCATTCTTAGGATTCAATCAAAACTGGTATTTGTGAGAAAAAATGCCAGCCAGAAATAAACAATCAGTTGTTTCTTACATTATTTCATTGATGTTAAATATGTGACATCCTAGTCTGCATACTGCAGCAGATCTCCTGCCTACAAACTGGATGGTTTTGGGAAGGTAAAACAAAACAAACAAAAAAACCCATGTTTTCTCTTTTTCTCTGCTTGTTAAGTGGATGGAGCACAGTCTAAAAATAACATGGTATACACAGAAAGAACTTGCTACATGCTTTTTCTCCATGTCTCAAAATCAGAACTATTGAGGTTGGAAGGGACCTCTGGAGGTCACCTCGTCCAACATCCTGCTCATATAGAGTAGGTCCAGCTTCAGGTTAGAGCAGGTTGCTCAGGACCTTGACTAGCCAAGTTCAGGAAATCTCCAAAAGTGTAAATTCTACAAATTCTCAGGGCTCAAGTGCTAAACCACTGTTGCTATGAAGAATTTTTTCCTTATATTCAGTCAGATTTCCCCTTGCTATGATCTGTGGCAGCTGCCTCCTGTCCTACCACCGTTCACCTCTGAGAAAAGTCTGACTTTATCCTCTCTATAATCTCCTTTTGGGTCATGGAAGAGTGCAATTATATTCCCCCTAGCTAAATAAATTAAGGTTCCCCCACTTCTCTTCATGTGTCACCCAGTCCAGCTGCCTAACCACCACAGCTCTCAGCTTTCTCCAGTTTGCCAGTATTTCTACCAAACAGGCCCAAACTGGACACAGTACTGCAGTGGCACCCCAACAGACACAAGCAGAAGGGAATACTCAGTCCCTGCCAGGCAACCCAGCATGCAGTTGGCTTGCATTCCTGCAGGAGCCACATCGCTGATGCATGTTGGATGTGGTGTCCACCAAAACTCCCAGCTCCCCGGGTGCTGAGGGCATTTCTGTCCCAAGCACGGGACCTTGCATTCATCTCTGTTGAACTTCAGGAGATGCTTGTTGGCTCATTCTTCCAGCTCACTTCTCAGATGGTTCCTCTGGCCAGCAGACTTGTTCTCCAGCATATCAACCACTTCTTCTGGGTTGGTGTCACCTGCAAACTCACTAAGGATGCACTCTGTCTCTTTGATTAGGTTGCTGATTAAAATCTATCTATCAGCCCCTCTGATGCATCCTCTCCAGCCCCATGGGCTTGCATGTGCCCCGTTTGCTTCTGTGATCTTTAATTCTTTAATGCAAGTACCACCTCTTCCCTCAAGCTCTGCCACTCTGCATAGCGGCCTGAAAGCAGTTCTTGCTCATAAAGACCAAAGACACGACATTGAATGCTTTAGCCTCTTCCTATGCCTTTCATCACCTGCCACATTCAGCAGAAGGCCCACATCTTCCTTGGTCACAAGTGATCTGCTTGCGCTCCAAAAGCCTCATCAGTTCCAACTCCAGCTGAGCTTTGACTTTCCTAACTCTGTTCCTACATGCCCAGGCAACATTTCTGTATGCCTCTTTGGTTGCTTGTCCCTGCTTCCACCTCCATACTCTTCCTTTTTGCATTTGAAATCAGTCAGGAGTTCCCCGTTCAGCCAAGCTGGCCTCCTGCTATACCTGCTCAGCATCCTGAACATCAGGATGGACTGTTCTTGTGCTTTGAGGAGGCTGTCCTTGAAGATCAAGCAACTTTCATGGGTCTCTCTGCCCTCCAGGGCAGACTCCCAGGAGATTCTGCCTACCTGTTCCTTAAACAAACCAAAGTCCGCACGCTTGAAGTTTTGAGTGATTATTGTATTACTTGCCTTTCCCACTTCCCTCAGGTTCTTAAACAACCATCTCATGCTACTGCAGCCAAGTCACCCCAAAACAGTTCTTCCTTATTCATGAGCAGCAGGTCCAGCACAGTGCTTCCATCAGCTCATCCAGCACCAGCATCAAAAAGTCATTCCTCACACGCTCTGTGAATTGCTGATGGCTCATCACACTGCCCTTCCAGCAGATGTGGGGAAGGTTATGGCTCTCCTAAAAGGGTTTAGCCTAGCATCAGAAAAATGAGCCCCCTTCTCGATAACCAGAATTTTGCATGTGTTAACAGCAGAACACTCCTATTGTGACTTTATAAGCTGAGGTACTATCACCGTAAGTACACTGTAGGATCACAGCTGGAATCCATACAGCCCAAATGCAACAATTAAAAGCAACTTTCAAAGAGGTCCATTCCAACAAATCCACCTGTGGCCTAACTCGTGGAAGATCCCTGGGTTACTTTATACAGTGTAGAAGTAGCGGCAACACAACACAGAATTAATGCCCAAAGCGTCCACTTACAGCCAATTTCGGCCTGCAGGTGAGCAACACTGGCTTCTTTCAGGACCTAGTAAGAAGAGGCGTAACATGACCTACCTGAATGACAAAAGCTCCAAAGCCAGACAGTCCAGAGGGCAAGGCCAGGAAATGAATAAAGGAAGAAATATTTGTGTACCTTGTGGGCCCAATCCCCAGCATCAGCCCATTCCAATGACTGCCAGGGTCTTCAATTCTTATAAAAAAAGACAGGATCTGCAGAACTGCAACCGAACGACATTAGAAACCTGACACTCTCTTTCTAATGGACTCAGATACTGGCTGCACATAGCACCTTTCCTGGTTTATAAATCAGGACGCAAGTAGTTTTTTTAGACCTTCGGCCAAACTCCCACTCGTAATCTTTCAACCCCACTGAAAGCAGAGTAAGCGAAACGCAAACCTGGCCTTCAGTATGAACGGGAGCTTGCAGTTTGCACAGGCTCTGAAAAAGCCTGGCAATGTAAATGAGTGCCTGATTTGACTGTGACTCATTTACCCTGTCAGACAGCCCTAATGACTGGCCTGCCCTGGCTCTTCAGCAAGGAAGAGCTCAGAGGAACTTATCCCATCCATACACTGACTATTCAGACATTTGTATCTCTGGTCATCGACCTCCTTCCTACATATCAGAAGTCCGTAACTCCCCCCTGCCCCAACACCACCCCTGCCGCCATCCTTATTTGAGCACCTCATAAATGTTACTGAATTTATCTTCACAACAGCCATGCAGGATGATTTCCTCCATGTTAATGATAAGGCAATGATGGGACAGTAAGGGCCAGATTTTTTTTTTTTTTTTGTAAATGGAGTTTAGTTCAAGTTCATGCGAGTTTCAATAAACCTTTAGTTTGCCTCTGAGCTGGTTGAGCTCATGGGCCTTGATTTTGCTTAGTGCTCCTGGAGCTGTCAGGGTTCAGGCCGTGCAAAAGTGCCAAGTTTCACACTGTTTTGCACATGAAACCATAAATCCCTCTCCAGAACCCCAGGGGCATGAGGGGGGCCGCTGTTCAAAAGGTTCATGAACTTGGATAAAGTTGGGCAGATACCAGAGTTCATAACAATGTACTAAACTAAGTCCTGTCAAAAAGTTTTTCATGGGCCTAGAATACAAAATAGCTAATAAGAACATTAAGTTTTTGCAGAATTGGGCCACTGGTAAAAAGCCCCAAACATGAAGCTAAGAAGAAAATGTGATAATCTTTTTCAGCTAATTCAATGTATTATTTTCTCCTGGAAAATCCAGAGGCAGTTTTCTTTATCTAAGATCATTTTAACTTTTGGTAGGTATCTAGACATGATTCTTTGTTTAGTTTGCTTTTAAACTATGCACCTACCAAAACAGAAACAAATGACCACATTCTACAAGGTGAGACTATCTGAGTATGTTTACTTGACTAATTATATTCTTCTGCAAAATCTTTAGAGATGATACTTGCTTGTACACAATATGAAGTAATAATTTGTCAGTATTTCTTACCTGCTCGCTTCAGTAAAAAAACTGTATCAAAGTAATAGAAAAATCTTGGATAATAACAGCTACCACCCCAAATCCTTTATAACTCTGATTGTTGGTTTTCCGTGAAAGTTTTAGAGGAAAATTTGCCATTCAATATTCAGGATGCTTGTAATACAGAGTTTAAAATAAAAACGGAGAAATGTTTGGTCACCTAACCTGCAAGCATACATGTCAGCACATTAAAGAAGCACTTGGTTCATGGCTACTTTGAAAAATCAAATTGCAAGAGAAAAGCATATCTTGGCAGCCAGATTTGAGACTTCCTTATGATAAATAACAAGTTACTCCATTGCCATCCCAGGATAATGCTGACAAGAAGTCAGATTTTCTTGTCCACAGAGCAGTCATCGTCATAAGCCAGTGGACGGAGCAATGAAAAGGTCTCTGATTTGATTCGTTCTGAAGTCAGACACAACCAATTCAGTGGAAGCTGTTTAGACCAGCAGCTGTCTGCTTCATTTTTAAATAGTGAAACCGCATTTCAACATATATTTACCACTGACGTATCAATAAGCTTTTGTAACAAGCAGGATCAGATGTTCTGACGGTACGTAATGCCGTACAGTGTTTTGCCTGCAGTTTGCAAAGCACTTTACTCAAAGGCGCTGGGTGATGGTCATCTCAAAGACAGGTAACAAACTCTAGTCCTAGGGCCTTTGAAACATCTCTCTACATTGATAGACATTCTTTCAGGAAAAGCAGCCCCCTACAGACAGGCATCTCCTAAACATCCATCACTCAGCTCTGGGAGTAGCATCAATGGTTATGGAGGATAGCTTTTCATTTCCTGCCTGCCTAGCACACAAAACTGACACGAGTAAAGAGAGTAGTGGGGGAAAAAAAATGTAAAATCTGAAGGAACCTTTAATCTCTTAAGTTAAAAAGAAAAAAAAAGCAACCACTTACTAATGGAATGTTAAGATTATTATTAAACCCACAAAAGTCAGAAAATGAAGGAATTAAAGACTCCCTTGGCTCTTTTAACCCTTCCCTCTGCCTGTGTGCATTACAAGCTTTTCATTACACAATCACCTAACACCGGGCAAAGGGACATAACCGTAGGTGACGTTAAAGGAGGAAGGTATGGCTTGTTATGAAGTAAAGCTACAGAAATGGAAATGTTAATAACTAGTCATTTTGACTTGTAGAAGTTTAATATTCACTATTAAAGAACGGCAAGACACTAAAGAAATGGCAAGATGTTGTTATGGAGCTAGAATGAAATATTGAATAAATGAGCTGCTCCTCTGAGTAAATATTTTGGTTGCAGTTTACTTGCAGTGCTATTTATCTCCTATGAACCAACAGGACAGTAATATATCATGGTAAGTAACTATCTCCCAGTTTATGCCCACATGTAAACAAATCTCACTGAAACAGGAGGCTAAGTTTGTCCTGTGTGCAGCACCCGTATATGTATTTGAGCCCCACGCCTGCAAAACTCAACATGGTCCCCCCTTCCCTAAACTTCCAAGCTCTGTATCTGCTGCATTTTGAGTAGCTGCACGCTTCCTAATCATTAACGCACACATCCTCTTCATGCGCAAGGAAATATTATTATCCTGGTTCTACAAATGAGAATCCCAGGCATAGAGAGATTAAAGCTGAGCATTTCAAAGCATCCCAGTTAATTAAAATGACTGGAAAATGGGTGTCCAAATTGTTTAGATACCTTTGAAGTCTCAGAATAATTATATTGCTCAAGGTCACACAGGGAGTTTATGGCTGACCCACAACTTGAACCCAGATTTCCAGCGTCCCACTCCAGCACCTTAATCACAAAGCCATCTTTGCTTTCCAATTTAATACTGGCCAGACCTGGTCCGCATGCAAACTGGTTACCAACGGATGAAACCTGTTATTATGCCATATAATGTAGCTATCAATCTCTACCCTACAGGATAAACAGCAGTGCATTTGGGCATCTCCAAATTCTGTAAGGTACATATCATTACAAAACACTTACGAGGCAGGGAAGAGCTATTTGAGAATTAGCACAGGAGGACAGCGAGGGACTTTTCCAGCAGCACACTCCAGCTCCGCGGCAGAGTAAAGTCTGCTGTCTCTCCTGTCCTTGTTATGATGGCCCTGCTGCCTCTTTTTTCTGATGCAGGATTTGACTAGCAGCGTTTCCTTTTAACAGGTCTAGCCACCGAAGCCTGACTTGTTGCTATCCGCTTAGCTGTGAATTCCACTACCTTTCATGACGAGGTCCACTTGACACTGCAGCCACCAGCACTGCTAGGTTTCTTGCCATCAGGCTTGCTAGACTACAGTACAAAACAAACCTTCAAAGTCATTCAGAGTAGCACCGAGCCTTCAGCAATAGAGCATATGGTAGAAGAGTTCTCTCGCAAAGAAAGAAAAAAAAAAAGAAAATCAGAAAGGACCTGTTGGAGAGGCCTCTGCAGCACAGAGACAGAGGAGCTCTGCACATCGCAGTGCCAGACACGAGGACTGTATAACAGGCATTGGCCTTTCTCATGCCTCTGGGGTCTTCGCAGAGAGGAAGGGGGCTGTACTTAACAAGCCAGTTTTGATATTCGCTAATAAACTTGATCTCAGCTTTATTTCTCTCGAGCATACACTCCAACTGCACACTCCTCTCATTTAGAGCTGCAAGTCAGAAAGCTGTGTTTTCCAAATGCTGATTCCTATCGTCGGCACAAAGCCTTCGGCCCTTGGTACGAACAGATGCACTTACATAAAGTAAAACTTCCCAGATAGGATTCAATCTCGGGTTCTCTCTAGACACACCAACACCCTCCAGGATGTGGAACGCAATGGAAGACAGAGATCAACATAAAACACACACACAGTTAACATGCTGACTTTTTATCACGGAGGTTGCTAATTTCCCATGCTAAGAACAACCTTTGGAACTAAAATGAATTATGCGTCTCATTCTGAGTGCATCAAAGAGTAGACAGCCTTTTTAAAGGAGTCAAGATCACCTCAGCTGTGCTTTTGTTATCTAGCCCAAGGTTAAGGATTTGGCCTTGGGCTAACAATTGGCTCAGAAAACCAGGATCATGTAATGAGAGTTCCAGGAAGAGAGAAAAACCAAAGCTTGGTAAAGGCGCACTCTTCAAAGTGTCCCAGTATTTGACCTTTTTTTTCTTTTCCTCCCCTTTTTCCCCCCTCAGATGAATGAGGTAAAGAAGAGAAGAATGGAGCCTGAAACCCTGAAGGAAGTACGTGCATACAAGAGGAGCTGGAAAGACCTTCCCAGATCCTTCCCAGAATACCAGGCTCACAGAGAAAGGCCTGATAACAAATTTTCCTCACCAGTTAGATGGAAAAGTTGGCAGTAACCCACTCCATGGCTGAGGTCTCAAGAGGAGAAGGCTCTTGGAAAGGGCAGCACCTGGTTTATTTTCCTTGATATAAAACATAAGTTAAGCTGCTTCTATTTGAAAAATAAATCTAACCCTAA
>VXBL01005755.1:524816-536267 GCA_013400195.1 Aramus guarauna | reverse complement strand
AAAAAAAAAAAAAAAGGCTAAGACCCTCCAGCAGGTGAGAGCTGCAATAGCTACCTGCCAGCAGAATGGCCTGCTGGGTTATACAGAGTTGCTCTCAGACTACTAATTTTTTTTAAAAAATCGTTTTTTGTTGGAGGTTGGTTTGTTGGTTTTTTGGTCTTTTTTGTCAGAACCTGCACACAGGACAGTCACAGACCATTTTCTCAACTTTTGCTGCTGACAAAACTCAGAAAGCTCCACCCACGCTCCCAACACCATTTTCCCAGGGCTTGGTCCTTCTCACTGAGGAAAACTCTGCAGTGGGCATGAATCAGTAACTCAGCAGGTGTGCAGGATCTCTCTCTAAATGACTCTGCCCTCTAGGGTACATTTGGGTTATATTTTCAAAGCTGAAAATCTTTTCATCTGCAAACCTGGGAGACAACTTTGCCCAATGTGTCAAGAAGTAGTTAACAATTAGTTATTTCTAAAAAAAGAAAAGAAAAAAACTAAAAAAAGAAAAAAAAAAAAAAGAGTCACCAGACCAAGAAATAGGAATCAATTAGTCTTTGATCCTCCTCTCAGTAATAACTTCATCTAGAACATGGGCGCTTGCTAATCCTAAGTAACCAAAAATGATGATGGACTTTAAAAATACCAGTGGTTAAGAAAAGGAGAACTTCAATTCCATTTCCTTCTGATCTTTGAGTCTGAAGGTGGTATTCTGAGACCCCCCAGAGAGTGTGAGGAAATTTTCTTTTTAAGAATCCCATGGTGTCCTCATGAGATTCCAGCAGGGGAAGCTTTAAAGTAATCCTGTGAGATACCAATAGTTTGTAGACTGAAAGCAGCAAAATGACAACATACCTGCCATTCCAGTAATCTAGGTCTTAAACAACGGGAATAAAAGAGTATCAATAGTGCCAGTATTTTGCAGAACACAACTGCTCCTTTTTCACCTAAATCTTTTGGGCCCATTTTGATTTACAGTGCCAGGGCTGGGAAAACGGCCTCCATGTGCTTTAGGACCTGGGCCAATAGCAACAGTCTGTGACATCAAAACTGCCTTCATGTTAATCTTCTAGTTGACATCATGATGTTAAGATGCTTCATGAAAACAGACAAAAGAAGCTGGGCTCTTAAAGTGAGACCCTGCTTCTAAGTAAAAGATTTTTTTCATTCAAAGGAAGACAGAAAATGCAAGCAGAAAAAAAAAAATGTGTTAGAACTATCTTTAAAATAGAATCATTTAAAACAACAGCCAAAGTGATGTTTATAAGAAATAATACATACCCTGTCTCTCTTCCTAATTCCTAAGGAGTCAATAACTTCTTTGGTCTATGAAGTCCCATACAAAGTTATCAATAAGTCATGAGAAAAATGCAAAAGTCAAGATTATAATGAAATGAATCATTGTTTCTGGCTGTAGAGCAGAGGCATTCTGCTCAGCCCGCGTGTTTGGTGCAGCCATAGTCAGATATCCCTTCTCCCTTCCCCCTCCCATCACCATTGGCCTTGCAATTAAGCTTCAATATGCCTGTGTGTATATTATTGATGTGGAAACAGCTATTTCCATCATGCCGCAGACATTCTATACTTTTGAAGTCTGTGGTTACGGAGTCATTATTCCATACAACACTTTCCCATCACTAGGGTGTGCAGGATGCCATAAAAAATGGTTTTGTACAAGTTCCAAGCTACTGGAGTTATGTCAATCATTACCTTAAATACATTACTTTTTATACGTGGTCACCCTGCCTTCTGAGGCTTTTCTTTAATAAAAAGGACTGGATTGTCTGAGAACGAAGTCAGTAGAGCCGTGCTGATTTGCAGATCTGGTTGATATTTCCATCTTTTAATCTGCATGTTGTTTCCAGGATGATGATGATAGTAATAATAGTTATAATAATAATAATATATTTGCTTCTGTTTGGAGTGAAACACTGCTGGAGTTGAATGCTCTGTTTTAATGAGACACACTGAATGAAACAGTATCCTGCAGGGCAAGAAGTACATGTCAGCTCTCCACTGCCTTGGCATTATGACCCAAGCTACAGTACAATATTCATAATTTTCTTGGTGATCTCCCAGAAAAACCTTCTTAATTTAATCTCTAATGGGATTATCAGCCTCATTAAATTGTAAATCTGCCACAGCCCAGCTGTTGTGGGAACCTGAACTTTCAGAGTGTTATCAATTCCCTGCTCTGATCTCTCCACCTGAAGTCCCTCTAGAAACTTTTTTAACACTTCCAGCTTCAAAAGCCTGCAGGATCCTTCCCCACTTCCCTCATCTACAACTTCTTCCCACAAAAATCCCTGCCTTTTTTCAAACTAAAAAGCCACAGATCTGCTTCTTTCCTGCAGTTAAGCCAAAGCAGACAACTCTAGACCTAATCCAGTGGCTCCAGTCTAACTTCTGTATCGGTGGCCCAGCACATTTTGCAGAAGCCCCTACGAGAAAGAACTGTGAAGAGCAAAACCACATCTCATCGCTACCCTGCCTTAACGAGCCAAGAACCAGGCTGACCCACTGCAAGTTTCCAGCCTCTGGAGAAGTCTGACAACTCTCAGGCTCTGCTCACCTATCAAGGGCAGTACAAGCCCAGGCAGGCATTACAGCTGAGTGCCTTCACAGCACTATGTAAATACAGATGCAAATAAGCTTTGGCCCTCAGACTCCTGGCAAGTTACACAGTCCCTGGTGTTACGGGGTGCCTCCTGCCGCGCACAATGACTGCAAGCCTTCAGACCCTTCCCAAACTACGATTCTTGCTGAAGGCAGGGACACATTTGCCTCTGTAAAGGACACGGAACCGGGACAAAACCAGTGTACCTGCTTTTCTAAGTGACCATTGCACAAGGCTTGCGGACGGAAGGTTACTAAATCCCGGAGGGCACTGACTAGTGACTAGATTCCAAAAAGAGAGGAAACTCCACCTTAGGAAACCATTACTGCTTATTGCAGACAAGGCTGTCAGGAATACAGGTAATGAAGGATTAGTACCAGAGAGAACGGAAAGAAGTAATCTTAAGTTAATTTTTGAATTCTTTTTGTGCCCAAGCAAGGCACAAACGTAGTGGACTCACACAAACGGTTACTTTCTCAGACACTTGCAAAAACTCTTAGGAGAAATAAACAACAACAAAAAAAAAATCGGAGTACAGCAGAGTAAGGATATATTCTAAAGGAGCTGGGATTTTTTCCTTGTACATAGTAGTCTAACAAAATAAGAGACTGCCGCTGTTATCCAACACCCTCCTTACAGCAATAATATGTAAAATCCAAGTGTCCTTCTGAACCAAGCTTCTTTTTTCTTTCCTATGTAGCTAAAAAACAAAGTGGTTTGTGCCTGTAACAACCATTTATAATGTCTTTAAAAATACATTTTAATGCTTTTGGCTTTTCATCATTATTTTGAGCAGTTTAAGTCAACTGGGAACAAGATTTGTGGTTCTCATGTTCTCATGTTGTAAGAACACAACAAATCAAGTTCTCATAGCAGCAATCTGCCCTACCAAAAGGGGTAGCCTTAATATAAAGGAGAAGAGAAACATTGCATACCCACAGTTAGATAAATAATACTTCAGACAAGATATGGCACCTTTAAAAGTGCCTTTTCAGTCTTGGATTTTTCTCTGCTTGTTACTACAGAAACCATCTAGCAACCAGAATCTAAGACAGACTCCACCCAAAACAGAGAAAAACAATATAGACAGAGTAGGCTTTTCCTCCTCCTTTTTTTTTTTTTCCCTTTTTTCCTCCCCCCCCTTTTTTTTTTAAAGGGTGGTTAAGTGCTGAGGAAAAGTATCTCACCACTGTGCAAAGGACAGGAGCATTTTGCATGCAGTTGAAACAGTAAAGCTCTGATTACAGATGGCAGAAATGAAAGCAGGGAATGAGTAATGAGCAATGAGAAATGCGTAATGCGGGATGAGGATATAATTTCCACACATCGGCTAAAGAAAGGTTTACACTCTTAAGCAATAAAAACAAACCATTAAGCCAGACCTGCACTGTCAGGAAGTATAAAACAGTTCTTGAAACTCTGCAGTTACTATACAAAAGCTTTTCATAAACTTTTGTTTCCTGATCTTCATAAAACATTAACATCAAGCTGCCATATGGCAATTAGCTGCCTCCTGAAATCAATAAAAAACCCCCCAAAAATCAACAAGTTAGGAATAGCTGTACAATAAAATAGTTCAATAATTATTCTCTTCTAATAGTGTAGCAAAGTGGGTCTAATATAAATGCAGTCCAGATGAGCTCCTTCTTCAAAGCTGAGAGGACAATAAATCACGTTCCTCTCCAAGCCTCATCAGTACTGATTGCACAAGGGAGACCTCTAACTGCCTGGGGGCAGGGGGAGCAGGTGACAGTTGGTGGACACCCAAACCCGGTTATCGTAGGAGAAGGAAAGGTCTCAATGCCTGATTATGATGAGCCCAGGTGAGCACAGCAGAGCAGATCCTGCTCGGTGAAAATGGCCAATGCTCTCGGGAGAGCTTACCTCAACTGAAGATCTTCCCGCGTCATTTTTACATGGTGCTGACCACCGAAGTCCAACTGAATTTTGCGCAAAAATTATCAAGCCACTTGACAAAGCTGTTACTGAGTCTCAAAAGGACAAGGAGAGATGCTGATCACATTTGTGTTTAGAGAGATGCTTATCTGAAATGCACAAAGGGTGACATTATCTATCACAATCTCTGCCTATATAGATTATATAAGTGCCTAGAAGCAATATGTTTAGGGGAAACGGGCTACAGGGTAACAAAGGCAGTTTGGCCTCCCAGATCTGCTTTTTCTCCTCTTAAGAGGGGAAAAAAAAAAAAAAAAATCTCATTTCTTCTTGCACAGCACTATAACACTAGTAGGTACTAAAGAACTAAAATAAGTATCAGAGTCCTGTGGTAACGGCATACCTTTAGTATTTAGGATTATTTAGCAGTCATTAACAGACTTAGAAGATGTCAGAAAGCCCAAACCTTTCTGAAGGACTGTCTGATCATCAACTCTACTTAGCAGAGTTCAGGAACCCAACAGATCTCTAGGAGAATTTGCTACTACTCATGTATGAAAGTCTGTTTTGTTTCTTTTATTTTAAATCCTAAACAAACTCTTCAGTGGAGCACTCTCACATCTCCAAACTAGAGAGAGAGGTTAAAGCTTAAGTATTTAAAGATACATTACAAAACCAATTCTGCAGAAATTTATTGACGTGCTGAGCTTGACACATGCGTATTTCCACCTCAAAATCAGCACGGAACTGATGATTCTGTGACTAACACTAAGCAGGTATAGAAATGCTTACAAGAGTGGGTCTTAATCGGTTTACAATTATACATTGGCCTCACAGTGTACTTTACTAAGGATGCAATTCTTTGTCAAGCAACAGGAGGTTTGCCTTTGCAAGGAATGCGGCATCACGCCATGAGCCAGCTAGTGCTCATGCATAGACAAGCGTCGTAGCCAATTTTTTTTGAAACAAGATTAGCATGAACGTGTTCTCATGCCTTAGAGGAGAAGTAAAGCAGTCACCACTCTGTAAAAAGCCTCCCTCAATCTAGTTACAGACAAAGGCCTACGAGCTGTGAAACTTAAGCCTTGCAACACTGGAGTTTAGGATCTGGTTAGAAGTGCCATGGGGCCTTTACTGATTTCAGCAGGTCTGGGATCATACCCTTCCTGCTCATAGAAATGATGCCATCTTCAAATTTTCAGCACTTTATGGCTAGCTTTTGCAAGCTCGGGTTATAGCGTACGCTAGCACTGCTGTGACTTGACTGGCACAACCATGCATCGCAAACAATCAAGGAATTCTTCCAGAACCTTCACCGTGGCATATCCTGCGACTAACAACCTTCCCGAAGCAACAGCCATAAACTTCACTTGTCGCCAGTAAAGCTGGCAACAACCAAAGGCAAACTAAGCTTCTGTACATCTGACATCCCCCCCCTAAAAAACACTAGCCAACAAAACAGCACTGGTCTTTTGGAAAAGGAAATAGAGGATTCCACCCAGCAAACTCGTAAGCTACCACGTAGTACCAACACAACCAATAACCTCAGCTACCTCTGAAAAATCCAAACTGCAGAGTGGGAGATTGTTCTCTACTAGCTATTAAAAATGCTGCCAGTACAAAGAAACATGTAAGGTTTTATCTCGCCACGGAAACTGACAGCTAGCCTGAGGTATCTCTAAGCTCACGAGAGAAAAACGGAAGCAGCCAACAGGAAATTCATTTTTCTCTCCTATCCTCTGTACCCACTGCTTTTTGTGATGATTAGCAGTAAAGAACTCTTTTACAAGACCACCTGTAAGACGTCATCAAGTTAGCCTTTCTGATCAACAAACCTACTTAGTACTTTCACCATAACCTAGATGATTCTGGTAAAAAAAGGAGGAATTTGAGGAGGGCCATGAGAAAGAGGAGGTTTCTGTTAATAAAAAGTTAGGCTAGCAGGAGAGCCAAATCAGAGGTTCTCAGAATTGACTCAGAGAGGTCTCTAGTGGGACAACTGTACACATGGCTTGAGGAAGCGCTGCCTCAGTTCACCAAATCCACGATGGAGCACCAAGGGGGTTCTGACATCTCTGAAGGTACCAGCATAGAGTGATTCTATATCTACTAAATACAGCGGAGAGCTCCTGAAATAGGCAGAAACTTTGCACTGAAGCTGGGTTCAGAATGAAATTATGTTGGACTACTAGTGGTCTTTGCAGTAGATCCCCAAGAAGCCAATTTAAGCTATTTTCCCGCTCTACTACTTCAGCACAACTTTCACACAACAAGCAACCCAGCCTCCGCGTGCTCGTCCCAGGTTCTACAGCTAGCGACCTGACTGCAGTACCAGGCTTTTAATGTACAACAGGCGCGGTAAGTATTAGCTTTAATGCTGCATTTGCCAACTGCAAATCACACTTTTGCCCTTTACGTGAAGGATTTAAAAAGTAAGAAGATGTAAGCCCAAATTGTCCTTCTGACGACTGCACAAGTGAACCATGTTTTTTCTTACAGACTGGACTTTTCAGAAAGAAGTATCAGAGCTCTATGATTTATTATCCGAAATAAAACATTTTTGGGGAAAAAAAAAAAAGCTTTCAAACACAAAACTCTAGAAAGGAAGACAAGCTAATCTGCAAAACAGCAAAACCATCAGCTGAGGTTAGACAGGAGGCTGCATATGACAACAGCTTGCTGTACGTAGGGCAAAGATTGAAGATTAATTTCACTGTAACACTCCACAGAAGTGAGCTCTCATCTGAGGTGAGGAAGTAAGCAAAGCTTTTCCAACTGTTAAAGACAAGGGCCAGTACAAATATGATAATGTTCCTCTTTAGCATACATAATCACAAAAAAAAAAAAAAAAAGGATGACATTTTAGTTTTTATTATTTTATATTTGGCCAGGACTTTTAAAGGAAGGACTTTTAAAGGAAACATCAAACATTCACTTTTCTGTAGGTCTAGAAAGGATTCAGTCTTCCCCCACCCCCACCTCCCATAGGATTTCTATTGGCCCTTCTTATATTCACACTGCAAATTAGTTGGGAATAGCAGTATTTATACTAGATCAGCAACGTCTGGTTCTTATCCAAATGTTCCACCTAAAGAGGATGCCAGTTCTCATGGATTGGACAGCCCACCCTGCAGCATTCCTGAGAATTGTACAATATAATAATCTTGAAAGTCAGCAGAGTGGATTATCCACTTTTTTCTGGACTTGAACTTGTGACCTTAACAGTAGCACAGCAGAAAGCAAATGTGCTATGCACTTTGCCATAGTAACCTTCCATGTATTCTTTTCAACTTAAATACACACAATTGAAACAGCTACAATTTTGGAAAATTATGTACAAACCCTATATTTTTTTCTTTTTGATTACATATAAATACAAATTAGCTATTCTTCTAAAAAGTGGTTATAATAGTAAATAAATACAAAATAAGAATCTGACCATTATACTTCATGTGCTGGGGTTAAACCCATATAAAATGTACAACTAAAATACATTTAAAATCTTTAAAGGAATATTTCTCTGATTAAAATATTTGTTTTCCCAACTTTTTCGTAGACATAAATATATTTTCAAAATAGTTGTGTTTTTTTTTCTTTCCATTTCATTACATAAATAAAGTCTTCATTGGGAAATATTAAAGTGTCAGCTTTTTTTTTTTTTGTATTTGTCTAATATATTTGCTGTGTTAGCGGCACCCACAACCCTCCACAACCATATCTTGATAGTTCTTTAATACAACTTTTTCATTCTCATCAAGGTAGAGCATGGAAATAGCACTCAGTTCTGTCGGCACACAGCAAGCCTTGGGGATTTTGGAATTCACTGAATTGACCAAAGTCTGAACAATGGCATGGTTTGTTGAGTTTAGATGATCTGCCAGTGGAAAAGGACATTCCCCATGGCAGTAAAAGGCACTATACCCCGGTGGGGCAACAATCCAGTCATTCCACCCCACATCATTGAAGTCCACATATAACGGATGCCTTTTGCAACTGTATTTGTGGCGTTTACGCTGTTTGTGTTTCGCTTGACGCTTTTCTCTTTTATGAAGCGGGTGTCCCTTGCCATCATGCCCAAACGTTACTAATAATGGCCTGAGCTGAGACCAGCTATCTTCATCCTGATGTAAAGACCTGCTAATCCTAACGTGCCTCTTGGAGGCACTGTTCTCTTTGTCCAAGTGAACCACCTCTACCACAAACCCATGATTAGGTTGTCCATGTGCAATCCACCTCAAAACAGCTGGCGTTACATCAAAACTTTCCCATTTACTTGCATTATGATGCACCAACCTGGTGTCCAAAAGTCTTGTGACAGGGTCCTTAGAGGTGGCTGTGGCTGGCTTTATAATTTCATAAATATTAATACGGTGATGGTAGCTGCTGTTGTTCTCAAAGGCTCCGTGCACCTGTTTCCGAAAAATCTGGAGTTCAGCTGAGGTGATAGACTCCTCGTTAGGGATGGAAGTTAAATTAAAGAAGAAACGCCGTGCTGTTTTCCCACTTGTTTCTGGCAGTTCTTCCAAAACTTCTAATTTGATTAAACAGGGACAATAAAAAAAAAAAAGAGAGAGAGAGAAAGAAAGAAAAAAATCAGGAACTGAGACAAGCAACCAAACCCCTCAGTCTGGTGTTGGCAACTTTCAAATGACAGCTAACATGTGACATACAAGATCTGAAAGACCTTCAGGCAGAAAATACCGTCTCCCTTGTCTTTCTGTTTATTTATGCAAGCATGTATAGCATGAAGTTAAGAATGCTTCATTCATTGTTATGCATTTTGATTGAACACTGGTGCCCTTTGCATTCCAGGTGGTTATAATAAGTGGCAAGAAACACCCGGCATTACTTTGGAATTCAAGGACATTAGTGAGAAAACTCCAGCACTGTCGTTAGCGGGGGTCTGATGAGAATCATTAAAACTGACTGAGGACTCAGGATAACTGTTGCATTTCTGCTTTTTGCAAGAATACGGCTCTAACGTCGCTGCCTTAAACTCCATTCTGAAAAATATTACTCTGCAATTTAGGTGACTTACAAATCTTAACGTATGCATCTTAATTGGAGATGGTGAACAACATCAACATCTGTAACGGCACTTCATGAAGCACTCCCTAGTGTTTACCTAAAAGGGCCAAAAAGAACGCCAGGAAGGTTCAGCTGCTAGATAGGGGTGGACGGTAAAGGGATAATGAAACAAAGTCGCTTCTAAACAACAGATTTTCAAAATCACACCCACAAAAAAAAATTAAAGAGTCACTAAACCACAGGCCATTCCCACCTTCCAGTCAACAAATAATTGACTGGAGCTTCAGAGGGAGTAAAATACATCTAGGGTTGCTAAGAACTACGTTATTGCTATGGACATTGAAGAAATTAAAAGGATTTGCCAAAACAAATCTCTCGCAAATCATGGGTTTTAATTTTGGTACTAAGCATCCTGGAGAAACGTTCACTTTCTAAGGGGAAGCTGTAACTGCTGTTAGCCATTCTTAGTCATGTAACCGTTCCCTGTTGATTCCAGTACGACTTTTTGCATAAGGTAAGGCTCAGCTTTACGGTATTTCAGGACCGGACCAGTATTTGTAAATAGGCAGATGTTCTGAGTGGCCACAAGACAAACTTCTGCTCTCATGAAGCCACTGACACAGAGTGAGAACTCAGTGGAATAAAATGGAGTCACACTGATATTCTTCTAAATTTTGTGAAAATTATGGAATAGCTTTTATGTCAAAACCAGCCTTTGCTGTAACAGTATGACTACTTCAAACTGCAGATTTTGACAGTTGCCTAAGAGTTACAAACTTTGCCCTTTCAGCTCCTCTCCCGCACAGCCTCACGCTCAGGTTTAACGTGAATGCCCCGTGCACTGACTCTTCCCCACTCGCTGCTAGGCGTTTACTTTCCACGTAGGGAAACGCAGACAATGAGAGGTTGCCTTTCATTGCCCATCTCCTTTCTCACGATAAGGCTTCCACTAAACAGCACATCCACTTCTCCGATGCCACCTCCTTTATCCATCAGAAGCGTTAAATACAATTCTCAACACAGTTGTGCATTAAAAGCACGAGAAAAGTGCATTTTTGTTTACTTTTACAGCGGGGCCGCTGCATGCCAGCGCCGGAGACTAGCAGCCAGGAATTATTACAACCTGGGGAAACGTTTCCCAAAGAGCACGCGAGCGACACGCGCGCCATCGGCTCCACGGGCCTACCCGCGCCACGGCTAACGCCGCGGTGACTACTTTGGCTACCTATGCCGGCAAACGCACCCAGTTGCTGGGCAAGGGCCTGTCCCAGAGGGTGCACCGCCTCGGTGGGCTGCAGGCGAGGAAGGGGCGGAGGTGCTGCTGGACCTCGCCGCAATTTGGCCGGGTTACCTGCAGGCGAGAGCCGAAACCTGGCCGCGGCGCTTGTAAGCCGGGCTGGGCGCTGGTGGCTTGGGGAGCCGCAGCGTGGGTCCAGGCCAAACGGCTCCTCGACGGCGGCTGAGGGAGCGCTTGAGGAGGCCACGATCGATTGTTCCATCGATCTCTCACGGGGATTAGACGGGGATTAGAAACCTCCTCAGCGGCCCCGGCTCAGCCGCACGTTACGGGGGACTTTCCTGCTCTTTAGCCTCGCGAAAGAAAAGCTACCTGTGGGAACGCTTAACGCGGAGCCGCTCCGGTTTAGCGGAGAGGGTAAATAAAGCAGGAGCCTCTCGCGGGACGGAGGGAGGAGGAGGAGGAGGAGAGAGGTGAGAGGTTCTCGGAGCAGGCGCGCCGCGACAGAAACCCCGGAGCCTGCGGCCGGGGCTCTGGAAGCTCACCCGGCTGGAGCCACACCGCCGCCCCCGCTGAATTTCAGAGACCCCGCGTTACCGGCGGCCCAGCTTAGGCGCTCCCGGGGAGGAATCCGCCCCGACGCTCCTCCTCCGGCCCTCCCCCTTCCCTCGCTCCCTCAGCC